>JAUZSX010320049.1:0-11713 GCA_034780655.1 Idiosepius hallami | reverse complement strand
CATTATGACTGTAACAATCCCAAATGGGCTAGTCGACAATTTCAAGTACTGAATGGACTCTTTGCGGTCCCCCTTCACGGTTCCCTAGGGGACCGTGGACCCCAGTTTGAGAACCACTGATCTAATGGATTTTTACACACTGTTGCTTATCAGTTATGATAACAAAAATCATGCACTTTTATAAATGTTATATCAACCGTATTGTACCATTCTTGTCACCGTCATGTTGTGTCTGCTTCTATAGATGTGAAGAGAAATGTAGTTTGGTCTATTTGTAAGACTCACTAAACTACATATTTGATTTTAATAGCTACCAGTAGATTAACCTGGCGTTGCCTGGGTGATGGAATTCAAAATTTTCACACCATATGTAAGTGGATTTTCATAAAATATTGAAACATAAAGTAATTCCTTATTCATTAATTCACAAAAAAATAAAAGTTTAATTAAATTTAAAAAAAAAATATTAGAATTATTTAATAATGCAAAAATAATCTCTCATAAAAATAACCCTCAAATTGTCAAAGGGGCTAAAAATTTTAACGTAATAAAAACATAATTACATAAATAACATTATTATAAAAATAAATGTAATTTGAAAAAAAAAAATTATCCATATTTGGGTGATGAATTGTCCGCGTGATGAATTGTCCACATGATGAAAAGTCTAGTGATGAATTGTTGGGTGATGATAAGTCAGTAGAAAAAATTCCGCTATTATCTTAAATAAATAAATAGAATATTTTTTGACTTTTTAAAAATTTCATCACCATAAAACCATCTTGTTAAGCTTAGATCGTCGCTAATAGCAACAAGAATTTTAGAATATTGAAAAAAATGTTGGATATTTTTGTAAAAAGATAAACTTCAATTTTTGAAAAAATTTGTATTTATGAACAGAAGTTTTTTGAGAGCGAGAAAAAAAAAATGAATCCCCCCCCCATAAAAAAGAATGAAATATTGTCTTTCATTTTAGACTAAAATTAAGAAGTTTGGCTTGTCTGCATGGTAGGAGATCTGCAAACAAAATTGTGCCACAAACATCGTTTCTTGCTTTTATAGAAAGAAAGATTTAGAAAAAAAAAAGAAAAAAACTTTTTTAGGACCTTTTGTTTTTCTTAATTTTTTTTGTTTTTTTTTTAATGAAAGGTAAGTTTAAAATTGAGGTAAAAATTGATAGAAATTTTTGTACAGATTGTTCTTTGTCTGGTTGGCTGACTTCTATGGTGGCATGAAAAAAAAAATCATTTTTTCTGATATTTTTTATTCATTTATTTTTATGGGTTTTGAAAAAATTCTGTAAATAGAAGAGAGAGCTTATTCTGGGCAATGCCAGTTAACTTGTCTATCATTGCATCTTTCAAACTATCACTTTTTCTTCTTATATATCTGTATAATAATCATCCATATATTTACTTGGTGAGCAGCATACATTGTTTAAACATAACTAAAATACCTTCACTAACACATTTGAATTACAACGAACTATTTACATTTTTTTACAATTATTTTTAAACAAATTTCAACAGTGAAATTCTAATTTCATAAACCAAATAAATCCTCATATTCTCACGTGTGACAATCTACTTTGACAATCACTGTTTATTTTTTCATCCAGCCAGCAAATGGTTTAAGCCAGTTTTGGTGAGACATGCTTGTTAGAAACTAGAATGAAAAATATGAAATTAACAAAGATAAGCCTGAATAACAAGAACTGTGACAGAAAAAAGAAAAAGCATATTGTCATGGCCCTAGTAATTATATATATTATAGAAAAATCAATGAAAAAACAAGAATATACTTAATACTGACACGTTTCAAAGTAATGTTCCTTTGTCAGGGCACATTTATTGTCCTCATTAAATGAAATATTTTTATGAATATTATTATATAATTACTGGAGGGAATGTGGGATGTGAGATTCATACCTTTTCCAACAGAATGACTGGGATTTGAACTCTGGTATTAGGATTCTGAAGTCTGACTGCCTACCCACAATCCTAAGTGGAACTCCTGATGAGTTAAATCATGATTTTTTTTCAAGTTAAGAGGACAAACCAGGTTGTAAAAATAAAACATAAATTTGGATTTTATTGAAATGAAAATCAAAATCTGTGATTTTTAATTGGATAAAATCTGATTATAGATTTGATTGTCTCACGTTGATGCATTCGTTTGTTGATGTAATTTCAGGTTGATTTTGAGGTGTCGTCAAGAGGCAAGGACACGTTTTGCAAAGATGAGATCTGACGTTTTGGTGAAGATTGAATTGCTCGACCAAAAACATGGTAAGAAAGAAATACATATTTTTTTTATCTTTGATGAGGAAGATTTAAAAAAAAAATTTTTAATAACTCAGATCTGTAAAGTAGATTGTTAAAAAAAACAGGAATTTCCAGTGTTTAGTTATTTAACTCTTACAACACCACAGAACGTTTTTCCAATCTTCATGTAGTATATTTATAGATGCCTTTGGTCATCCATAGTTGCCCCCCCTCGCTCAATAGGTATGTGATGTTTTGGGTTAGAGCCGGTCGGTTATCTTCGATTTTTATCATTAGATTTCATAAGTGCCAAGCTGGCTGCGCATATACAAGGCTAGACCTAGTAAGATTACATCAGAGAGGGTCTTACCATGTGCCAAGGAAGCCATGGCTGAATAAACAGAAAAAATACCCCTGGTCTCCGTCATGTTTGATCATCTACCTTTCAGGAGACCAGTTGGTAAGAGACGCACCTTCTGGAGTTTTGGAAGGGCCAAGAAAATCGTACATCAGCCAAAATATAAGTAGCCCTTTCAGATTCCAGCTTGACCCTCCCTGCAATCGATCATCTGTCGACACTGAAAAAGATCGTAACCAAATAATTGCTTTACGTTGTTACAGAACTGAAATCTATTTTTTTTCTGTGAATTTTCAGTGCAAGACATTGTGTTTCAATTGCAATAAAGGTCATTTAACTTATTGTTGTGGGGCTTGCGTAGAGTGCCACATGGAATAAGGTGTAAAGTAGATCGCTCAGGTTGGTGATAGCGTGCGCTACTGGGAGTGTACAGCTGGTTATATTAGGTGAGGACAAGTCCACTATTATGTGAGACCAGGCCTCACAACACTTATATACAGTTATTTGTGACAAAGTAGTTTTCATTGATCACCAAGTTGAAATCTATTTTTATTTTTTTCTTGTGAATTTTCAGTGCAAGACATTGTGTTTCAATTGCAACGTTTCGTCTCTGCCATGTCGAAATACCATAACGACTGCCACACGGTCATGAAAGAGGCCGTTGTCTTTCCAATTGAGGTTGACCTTTCAAGGGGAACTTTCACCTATGACCAATCGGACCAATTCAATGATGAAGATGATGAGATTGAGGAAGGTGAAGAAGCAACTGGTGAAGGTAACAGTAACGATGCCCCACCCCCCACCACTGGTGGATTGATAGACTTGATGAGCACAGACTGAAGATGGGATTATTAATAATAAAAATGATAATGGCAACTTGCACGTACAACATGCAAAGATGACGGGCATTTGGTTGTTTGGATATTGGTCATTAGATTTATCATTTTATTGTGTTATCAACTCAAAAGTTATTTTTAATTTTGTTAAATATTTCTTTGGAAACAAAAGAAGGAAATTTAGAGAATAATAGTGAAAGAAAGAGAGAATCATGTATTATAGACCCTACATCCTGTAACTTTTCAGAAAATGAAACTAATAGTTATTTAAAAAAAAGATTCAGACCACTAAAGTTTCCATATGTATGGTACTGCCTTTCTAAATAACTTCCTTAGAGAAAAGTTTTAGAAATGAATTTAATATAAAAAAAGCACAAACTGCTTTCCTATATAATAGGTTGAGTGAGATAAAAATAAGATCCTAAACCCGAAAAACAGCCACAAGTCTGTTATGAGTCAATACAGAAAGAATTAACCAAAAGATAATTTAAAATAGAAAGACAGTTTTAAGTTTAAAGAAATGACATATTTCAGATCGGCTCGGTCTTTCTTCCAATCATTAGTTAAACTGTTTGTAAATCAATCTTCCTAATACTGACGCCATTTTCACTAAAGGGACTCTATTTTTAGCAATGAATATTTGAAGTCTAGACTCAAAATTTGAGCGTAAATTATCAAGTAATATTTTGGAAACAGAAAAACAATATAAACGCCTTTGGGTTTTTTTTTCTTTCTGTCTATGATATTTAAAGTACAGCATTTAAAAAAAAAAAGTTTTATTCAATTTTTCTAAATTTAGCTTAAAATCAAGTTCATTTTTGATTGCATTTTTTTTTAAATTCAAATCTTTTTTTTTTTTTTATTCAAATTACAAAATAAAAAATTTTTTTTTAGATATTAAATTTATTAAAATATTTTTTTTTAAACTGAATTTTTTCCTCATATTCTGAACTAAAAAGTTGTGCAAATTATTTTGAAGTTTTCTATCATAAAGTTTTTTCAGTTTTGAGTTAGAAAAAAAAGACTTTTTTTGTTCATTAGTTTGTTTTGTTCTGTTTTTTTTAAGCTATTTTAATTCCTTCTTTTTTTCCCCCCCTTGCTTTAGAAATTTATTTAATGTTTACACATTCCATTGTTATCATTATTATTACACCAAATAAATTTATTTAATGCTGAAGAGATTTTTTTGTTTATTGCTTTTTGTAGGGCTGTGACAAGAATATTCTTTTAAAAATATGCTTTATATTCTCTTGATATGCTGGAAATATTCTTCAAGCATATGCTTAATGTAATTTTTCTAAAACAATATGCTTTCTGCCCAAAACTTTTAAAGAAAAGCATATTTTAAAAAAGTTAAAAGAATATTCTGTATGCAAAGAATATGCTTACATAAAAAATATTCTTTTCACAGCTCAACTAACTAGTTTTTTTTTAGAGATTTTTATTTGAATATTTGTGTTGTGATGTGTGCAAAGAAGGTTTTAGTTTTTTTTTGTTATATTTTGCTATATGACTTTGTTCATCTAAGGAACTCTAAAATGTTGTTATAGTCTACTTTTTGAGAAAGATGTTTTAGATTGTTTTCATGGTAGTATTTGTTGGAGGTCCATGTAATTTATTAGAATTAAATCCAAATATTTAGTAGAATTAATCTAATGATGCCAATACGATGAATAAGGAAAGCAGTTTTGGTTGCAACAGGATTTTCAAGGACTAAAATATTTTTCACAGAGAGAGATGGATGGATTTAGACAATGCTGGCATTCAGTATTGCTCTATATTTGCACCCTTGGATGCTGATATGTAGAAATGTCTGGCATTCTAGCTGAGATGCAAAAGAAAAAAACAAAAAAATTAGAATCAGTTACAATTTACACTTGAAAACAGTTTTATACAAGGATTGAACAAAATAATGGAAACACTTGTGAATTTTGAATCAAATTTTTAAAAACTAAAATTATTATTATTTTTTTAAAACATTAAAATGTTTTTTTTTAATGGTTGTTAGTTGTTGTCCTGAAATAATAAAAAAAAATTGGTTCAGATAATTCATCATAGTAAAAAGAATTAAAATGCCAGGTCTATTAGATTTTAGAATTGTTAAGGTGTTTCTGTTATTTTGTTCACTCCCTGTATATTTGGTATGTATGTATGTATGTCTATCATAAATAAGTACCTGCTATGATGCTCCTGTGGTGATTATTTTAACCAAAGCACTGACATTATTGTTCTTGATTGCTGCTCTGCAAGCAGTGACAACCTGTGTTTTGTATTTGCCAACTGGATGAGAAGTAGAAAAGAGAAATGAAAATAATTCTTATTTACTGTTATCATGATTGTTTATTATAATTGTTTTTATCTTATGATTGGCAAGAGAAAAAAAAACATGACTGAAAGACTCTAAATCCTTTGGTCTTCTGATGATGATAATCAGATAAAACTTAGTAAGTTTATAATATATTATATTTACTTGGTGAGCAGCACCAACCAAGTTTGGCACAAGGCTAGGTGAATGCAATGGGTTTTTTTGACTGGGATTTGAACTCAGGTACTACGATTCCAGAGCCCAAGCTTTTATCAATGCTCCAACCTTTCTCTGGCATACAGATATTTTATTTACTGAGCAGCATCAACCAAGGCCATTTTTTAAGGTAAAAGTAATGGTTCTTAAAAAAAAAAAAGAAGAGGGTCAGGAAGGAAGAAAGCTCCGAGATAAACAGCAGGTGATCCGACTGATAAAGGCAACAAACCGGGAACCGAGGATGTAATGGACACAACAAGGTAAGAAGACCCATTTCAGGGAGTGGACCGAGAACTTCCCCGGACAGAAGAAAAATGACAACAGACCCAGATTCAAGAAGTGGACCTTGTTGTGGAAGAAAGCTTGTAAGTACCAAAAACTATTCACTTACAGGCTTCTTATTATTCATTATACAACCCTGCCCTGTACGAAGTATATTCAGAGCCTCCTAAAGAAAGATCCCCGATTGTCCAGCTATTCTACAGAAAGATAGGGACCAAAGTCTGCATAATAAATATACAAATTATCAAGCCTCATCTTAAGGATTCCAAAAGTAAATTTAATTAATATAAAGATGATAAACATGAGGGCTATAGTTAGCAAAATAAATAGAAGATTTAATTTATTTGGTTTTATAAATGAGCCAAGTTTATTTTTATTATTCTCATCTTTATTGCTTGTCTAAATTATTCTCATCTTTATTGCTTGTCTAAATTTAAGAGATGGGTTTTGGTCTTAACATTATTTAAATTATTCAGACTTCCATTCTCATTTTTATTATTAACAACAAAGAGGCTTCTCCATTTTACATGAAGGCTCCAGAGTTCAAGTGATACCTAAAATAGACTGGAAAAGGGAATATAAAAATAAAGATGAGAGTAGAAGTCCAAATAATTTGAATGAAGAAAACAATTGAATTTCTTTGAGTGTGTCGGTGATTTTAACTGAAATAGAAAAGATGACTTACCTCTGAGACGTGAAGCTTTTTGGATGACTAGGTTCACTTGTTTAAGACTAGAAACAAGCTCCGTGTGATTATTGCAACGAATTCTATAATCCCTTAACAAATCCTGGTTCAAATTGTAAAGTTCCGTATAACCTCGTTTCATTGCTTTACTGAAAAAAAAAATTTGAAAAAATAAATGGAAATGAGGAGAAATTATTTCAGCAAAAAATTGAAGATTGATTAAACAATTTGTTTTATGACATGTCAACCTTTCCAATCATTTAATGTTGTTGAGTTAATTTTGGTCTATTGAGACTGTATTTTCTATCTGTCCTTTTTAATGCGTATGTTTCTTCATATATGGAAAAGTGTTTATATACTATAGTGAGAAATTCTGCCATATTTTCTCCAGAGGTCAAAACTTAAAGACACAAGAATAAATAACAACAACGTCCTGTTGTTATAAACGTAAAACATATATTCAAAGAATAAAGGGAAAAACAGTTACATGCAGTAAACTTCACCACACAGTCCAGCAAACAATGGAACAGTTTAATAGTTAAGACGGTCACAGTTAACGAAAGAGATCAGAGCACTCAGCTCACGTAAAAAAAAATAAACAACCTCCGTAATATACATTTTCTCCTCCTCATGTCCATTTCGATCACACACGTCACGCGCCCCTGGCGCTCTCTCTTTGTTTTACGTCCACACCCATCACATGTCGCTAAAGTTCTATCCTTTCTCTTCTTTTCTGGTTCCACACCGGCATTCTCTGCAGTCTTTTGTTCCGACTCATGGCCATCGAATAACAGTACATCGAGACCACATATACTCGAAGAGTCCACTTCAAACCAATGAAAGAACTGAATGCAAATAACATTTGTCTATAAATAAACCAAACTACAATAATTACTACTGTTACTGCTAAAACTCTGTTAAAACTTTTTATTCACAAATTTGGACATTAATATTCTTTGGATAATTAGTATTTTTGGATTAGTACCAAACTTTAATATCTTGGATTTATTTCACTTTTACTAGGACTAATAATAATGAATCTATCAAATGTTAAAGGTGGTTATTTTATTCAAGTATTTTTTAAATTTGTTTTAAGTTATATTAGGGGAGATTTTTTTTTTTTAAATTGATAAATAATCAGGATATTTTTGTGTAAAGTCCAACTCTTATTTCTTTCAAGAGTTGTAAGATTTGTAGCGATATGAGGTGTGGACTTTTGTCAATGATTGGGTGATCCCAATGGTAATGTCAGTGTTTTTTTTTTTTCTTTTTGAGTACCAGCTGCTTGGTTGGCCAGAGAGATAAGTGAGGCGAAAGGTCAGCTTGGGAGTTAATTTATGGATTGTAAAAAAAAAAAAGGAGTGTAAGCTTAAGTATAAAAAGAAGATAGTTAATTAAATTCTAGTTAGAAATTTAAAAAAAAAAAAAGGAAGGGAGGTAATGTAGCGATATGGGGTGTGGAGTGAGAGTCAGTCACTTATGTCAATGATTGGGCGATCCCGATGGTGAAAAACTTCCATTTCAAACAGAGAGTAAAATATATCAATTACCAATTTTATAATCTTAACTTTTATGCATAAAATTTACTGGCAAGTATTTTTGTTTATTACTTTATTAAAAAAAGTAGTACACTGCTTCCTTAATATTAATATAATTTATTAGATGGGTGTTTACTAAGAATTCATAAATAATACTCTTCTAACTTACAGGTCTCCAATAAGACGAGTGTCCTCAGCTCGAACAACCATGCTTCGAATAAGGTTAGAATGGTCTGCAATTCCTGCTGTCAATGTTTGTCTCATACTGTTTAGTCCATCCACCTACGAAAAAAAAACAAACATTTTCACCTTTCTTAATAATAATTAAGTAAAATTTACTTTATAACAAGTATTTCGTTTTTGTTTTCCCCCATCCAATGTCAATAAAAAGAGAAATCAGTAGCAATTCAACATCTTCTGTGTATTAATACACTAGTGCATAAGTGTGTGTCACAATAGTAATATTTAGATAAAATAGGGTTACCCCCACATAATTGGGATGGAAGAGAAGAGGTCATTACTTTTTGAATGAGGTTGTTCAAAGATTTCAGTTCATCAGGAAAGTGAGCAGCAACATTCAGGTCTTCTATTTTCAAATAAGTTGCAAGAGATTGGATAATGTTACCAGCCACATCAAGGTCGTCAGTTTTTATAACCACCTAAGGAAAGAAAGAAAAAAAGATTTAAAAAAACAGCAAATTCAACAAATACAAAGAGGAGGGCTATAGTTTATATATATATATATATATAAATGCAGGAAAAAGTAAATGTTTCCAGACAATATTGACATTTAGAAACAAAGTATTTTATTTATATTTCCATATGATCCATTTGATCATGTGGTACCATTTCCCAAAACTTTGACAGTAGTCGGCTTCTTTTGAAATTTCAAAAAAACTAATAGCATTGGGATAACCTTATAACAAGCCATCCTGAATTTCCTCCTAATTCTAAAATTAAACATAACTTCACCAAAAATTATTGATTGATTCATAACATTAAAATAGTATTATATGGTTTGGCTTGTAAATTTTCTATTTGACTAGTAAATAGAAATATTTAGTAGTCAAAGGTCAACTAAAATTAAATTTGTCTGTTGAGCCCTGTTATTTGCAGAGAAATTTAAAACAAACAATTGAAAAATGAATAATGTTTATATTATTTGAAATGCCATCAAGGAAACAGAGTGAAAAAAATGAAAAGAAAAAATAAGTAAAAAAAAAAAAAAAAATACACAACATGTTTTCAACATTAATGAGCGTATCTAATGTTTTTTCTTACCTGTCTAGATTGGTCCATAGTAAGAACTAAAGGTGATTGATTACGCATAGACAAGAAAGAAAGGTGAAGATTATTTCCAGCTTGTATTGGTTGTTTTAATAAAAAGTTTTGGTTCACCCAAATACACACCTAACAAAAAGAGAAATCAAAATCAAATATCAATTATGATATTTACTTGGTGAGCACTCCCAAGTTTGGCACAAGGCCATTTTTATGTGCTCTTACCCGGGCTTTATATATTCGGTGTTAACCAAATATCAATTATTATAAATAGTTTACAAATTTTCGAATAAAAATACTATCAATTGATTTAAAATTTAATTTCCTCATTTAAGGACGTTATTAACCACCCATTTACCTGCCAGCATCCCATTAATCAGACACTAAAAAAAAAAAAAAATTATGTCCCCATTATTTAATGGTCATAATGTTACACAAATGATGAAATATCAATTAAAATAATTCACACGAAAAATGCGACTCCAAAACACAAATTTTAGAAGAAATGAAAGACTTTTATTTTTCTTTAAAATCCACTGTTTTGTGTGTGTGTCGATACACATTCTTAACAGTGGTATTGTTTCTTGTCAATCTGTGCATGTGCAGGCTGGATGACACCCAGCCACCTTCCTCACCCGTGGTGACCAGGCCTAATGTCGGTCTGCGGTTGTTTGCCGAGGACTGTCTGATTGACCGAATTCTTCTGTTTATATATATTTTTGTTATGGGGCAGCTTAGGATTGTCTGCAAAGAATGCCCATTGTTTTAGACCTCAAAGGTTACTTGTGACATCATAGGCCCATCGCTGGTTCTGGAAACTCGCACCACACTGCATTATATTACATGGTTACTTGTAATTAAAACACTTCTGATAGTCTAGTCAGTCTTCATTCATGTCTTTTCATTCCTTAAAAAACATTGATTGACAATTTTTCAACAAAATTTATAATTCACGCAGCATTGACTGATCATGTTTTTACGACAGGAAGTAGACAACACACAGACAAAGCAAGCTTGCGAGGTCACAACTCCTTCCCTCTACAACGAACATAACAGAACTTACTACAAATTATATTAGTACTACAATCAAATAACAACACAAATAGTCAATCCTCCCCACTTGAACACGTGTTCTATTGTGGGGATGCTTCATACCTCATGTTATTTTCTATCGTGTTGTTATAGGTTCTTAGTGTTTTACGCATATCAAACTCTTTAGGTCATTTAATGCCAAGAACAATCATTGTATACATACATACTTTGATTTATTTTTTTAATAACACAATTTTTGCTATTTAATCCATAGCTAAAGGGAATGTAGGGATTCAAACCTTTCCCAAGGGCTTTAGTCCAATCATGAACACAAATGGGATAACTAGGATTGAAACTCGCTTACTACAATACCGGAAGTCCGACTGCCTACCCACTAGGTCAAATGGACTTGCCTGTTTTACATTGAAGTTTCCTATAATTCGGCAGCTAATGGGTTAAGGCCAATTTTAGACAAGCTTTTTCGGGTGGAGGTTATGAAAGTTGTATTTACCCGCTGAACCCTGTCATTGATTGAAAATCTCACATATCCCTCCGGTTCTGGAATGGGCAGTTGCTGGCATAGGATATACATGGAGAATCGGGGAATAAGACAGTTTATCTCAAACACATGATAATGGGAACTAAAAAAAAAAAAGAAGAAGCATATTTATTTCGATTAAAAAAAAGCTTCATTAAAAAGGTCATTAAGTTGATAGATATTTTTTTAAAAAAATGAATAGGAAGACTTAAATAAATAACTTTTATAAACTGCTTTGTAAATGTAACACATTGGATTGAAAAGAGATTTTATTAAAACATTACCCAAAAGTATTAATACTTAACTAGCAGAACCCGTGTAAATTCCACGGTAGTTGATAACTTCAACACCACATAAGCATAAGCCTTCTCATCATAA
>JAUZSX010320038.1:0-11713 GCA_034780655.1 Idiosepius hallami | reverse complement strand
TTCATGTTTTTTGTTTTTTCTAATATTTTTCTATCATATATTGTCGGAATTTATTTTCCTATATTTTCCTATCATATATATATATATATATATATATATATATAAAGAGATGGCAGACCAATTTTGAGGCCTAGTATAAAAGATGATAAGAGTATCTGTTGTCATTATTATAAAAATATATATTGATTGATTTATTGAGATGTTGAGTTGAAGACATCAGAAATTTCTTTCAGGATATTGTTTTCTTGATTTTGAAAAATCTTCAAGCTATTTTGCCTATGTTGAGATTGAAATGACATAGTATGTACCCTATGTTCCTTTTTGTCCTCAAAAGCCATTTCAGTTCATGTCAATAATCTTTGGGACAATACTTTCATTCATCAGATGCTGATAAAAAGAAAATAGCTGCAAGATTTGGGGAAACCAAGAAAATGATTACGACAAAAGAAATTTCTTTTGCCTTTTTTCACTAGGACTTTATATTGATTTGTCATTTCTCTTTTTTCTCTCTCCCTCCCTCCCTCTCCCTATATGTATATATATATATATATATGTGTGTGTGTGTGTGTGTGAGAGTATTTGTATAAGTATAGTGATATTTCTTTTCAGCATATTCTTTGTTTAATGTCAAGTTTCTTACCTGTGTGATCACTAGACAAAATGTGTATGAGTATATTCCTAGATACACATGACAGAGAATGAAAAAAAAATACTCTGCATAAAGTTATTTTATGTGTTAAAATATCAAACACTCACAAAAGAGAAAAGATACTTAAATGCTTCCTTTAAGAAGATTGATTTATTTTTATCAATCCCTCAAATCGATAAAAATTTATAGGTAGTAATCAAGATGATCTTTTGATTTATTTAATAATTATTATAGTTACTTGGTGAGCATCAACCAAACTTTGGCAAAAGGCCATTTTTACATGCTCTTACCTGGGCTTTTTACATTTGGTGTTACTGTTCATTTAGATGATCTTCTCTCCTTAGTTAATGAGCCCCATCTGCCCGAGGCAGCTAAAGGTGAATGCAATAGTTTTGATTGGGATTTGAAATTGTCTACTACAATTCCATAGCCCAAGCTTTTTACCCATGCTCTAACTTTCCTGCCCAATAATTATATTTAGTTCAAACAAAAGTAATCCATTTAATGTACTGTTATAAAATACATGTTTTATACATAGTTTAACTCATATCTTTATTCTCAATTATATATACACATCGAATTATAAAACCAAAACCTTAACAGAATGATTTTTCTTTGAGAATTTTTTTTCACTCACTGAATAATAATTGGATGCTTCCATTATATCATTGAGTATTAAAATAATTATATTCAAGCTGTCCTAATTTCAATAAATATAAAAGTAGACTTAAGATTTCAAAAGGGAAAATTCATTAAAAGCTTTCTAATAATGTTTTTAAAAAATTAACCTGATAACCTAATTCCAATAAAATGATTAAAAAAATTAAAGACAGCTTTGCCAAGTGCTTACAGATATTTGCAATTGTCAAACATATCCTATTCAAAACACTTATGACAATCCTTGTGTTTATTACAGGCTTTCAAGTCAAGTGTAGTTTCCTAAAGATATTCAACATAATTATAGATGATATTATCTATCTAAAGTATAAGAAAGCCTTTCTTCAGAAAAAAAGATTTTGCCTGTTCTTTTTGCAGTTCTTTATCTAATATAAACTGTACAAAATAAAATATTTTTATTTTAAAGATATTCTAAAATATAATAGTTGTTGAAATCTTTTAGGTCTATTTCTTTCATTTTTGCCAATAACAATAGGAAAAGTATATATCTTTTTAATTGCCACAGCCTCAGTTTAAAAACATAGTCACCCATTTAACAATTAGTTAACAAAAGGAAAAATATTTGTTAGGAAAAATGATTTTCACCATTAGTTTTAATAAAGGAAACAAATGTATGCACATGTATTTCTTGAAGTATATCCTAATACATAAATGTGAAGAACTAAATGATATATTAGTTATATCTGAATTTAAGAGAATTCTTACATATTTCAATGTAAGCATTTACACTGAAATTGGTGTGTTTTTATATTTATGGTTAAGTGAACTTAAAGCATGGATGGGAAACTGATATATAACTCAGATTTATATTATATTAAAATCTAATCCAATTATAAATAATTACATCAGTTTTTTTGTATAAGTAATAATTAGCTTTTCTAGAAACCATTATTGTCTATACTCATTTCAGATTCAATACTTTTATCTCTGCACAGTATTATCTATAACTTCTGAAACTGAATTTATATATCCATACTAAATTATCTATATTGTCACTATAATGTTTTTTTTTCTTTTTTTTAAAATTCTTCTTATCTCCTGAACTTTCTGTTTTTTTCTTTTTTTTTCTGCCTCAGTGCCTTCTCTGACACATCACATTAAATTTTACTCATTTTCCCCATCTCTTATCAAGAAACAAAAAATATCTAGAAATATCTTTTCACTTTTTCAAAATATTCTCTGGACAGCCATTTTGTTTCCTCTTCTACTGCTAGTCTTTAGGATAGTGGAATAATAAGAAAATAACATGCTATTCATATCATATCATACATATATGTGTATGTTGTGTTTCAATGTATGTATGCGTGTGTGTTTATGTGTGTGTATAATTTCTATGTATTTTTACTTGTCAGTGCCACTTTTAGACTATAAGAAATTTCTCATTTCTTGCAATCTTTTTAGTTCCCTTCTGTTTCTGCTAATCTTATACTTATATTCTCTGCAGAATGAATGAATACTGACACAGTAATTCAAAACAAATTAGAAAAAAAAAACAAATTAATATTGAAGTTTAAAATGTTTAAAATGATGAAAATTAATTTTGGCATATTTAATCAGTATCGCAACCACTGAATAGGATAAAAGAAAAGCATGAGAAATCAAAACATTAATAAGTAATGAAGAATGAAAATATAAAAAATACATTGTCATCTAGGATGAGTTATCCAGACCAAATGAAGAGGAATGCGTAAGAAATAAAAAATAGATAAGACTCTAGTTAAATTTTACTAACAACAATTATTAATTTCAGTTACTTACTAATTTAAAAATCTATAACTACAAATAATTTGCTCAAAAAAGATCTCTATGAAATGAAATTTTATCTTTTACATGATTTAGCCTTTTAAAACCTTTTTTTATTCTTATATACGTCATTGATGCCAAAGTGTTTCTTGGATTGAGCAAATCTTCTTTTCAGAAAAGATGATGTATCCAAGTTATGTTAAGTATTCTTAAGTATTTTGCATTTAGTAGGGATTGAACCTGCAGTCTACAGATTATTTTTACTTTGCATAAACTAAATGTATCTATCAATCTACAGGTTCTAGTGGACACCAAAACAAGGTGCATCTATTGAAATGGGAATATGTGATAATGAAGATCGGAACAATAGAGTAAAAAATATAGACTACATTAAGAATATAAATACTTATATTTATATTGAAACATAAACCAATAAAACATAATATATATGGTGTGTCTTTTATGTGTGTGTGTTGATGCACACATGCAAATTATCTTTGGAAAAGAGAATTGGTGTTTAGTATTTGAAAAAAAAACCTCTATTAATAAGAAATTCAATTGCAAGTGACAGATTCATGGCAAATTCAATTTGCAAAAGTACAAACCTTGTAAGAAGAAAAAAAATGAAATTAAATGTCAATTTTATGAGACCAAAACAAGGTAGTATTTAAAGAGTCTATTTTTATGAGGTCAATGTCTACAAAATATTTGTTGTACTGTCTTGATGCTCATTATTATTATTGAGTTCTGTTGCATACAATCGAAATGTCTAGTGAGTGAATGAATATCTTAAGAATTAATTATGAGACAGAGGATGTCTCTTCTTTAAATATTCAGGGTTAAACTATGCTGGTTATTTAACCAATAAGTGAGATTTTTTTAATAAATTCAAGAAAATGTCTACTGTTACTTTTTTAATAAAGTTATTTTTTTTAATGTTGACTTATCTGGTTTAATACACACAGAATAGGGATTTAGAAGCCAGAATTGAAATAGAATTGAAAATATACTGTAATTCTTATTATATTTGGTATCTGTAACATAATGAAATCACTATTTCTATCATCAATCTCAAATATACCTAGTTAGATTATCAGACACATTTTATAACTAATTTAATGCCCTATTCTAATGCTTTTAAGAACTTGATATTCATATTTACTTGAACTACATTTCTCTGTAAAGCAATGAAACCATTAATATGTATTTTAATTTCTGCTATGGACAGAGAAAGTCTAATCTTGAGAGTAAAATTAATATAAACAATGATGTTACAGATTAAAGTCTAATTAATAATTAGTAATTAATTGAATTTTATAATTCTATTTCTACATGAAAATAAACTTTAATAACCATACATTTTTTTTTATTTTAGTTTTATACAACCTATTATTTGCATATTTAACTTAGATTACAAATTGAAAAAGTAAAAAATATAGTGGCTTGTTTTGAATTTCAAGAACCAATAAGTATTTACTGGTCAATACTTCTTTAACAATTGTACTTGGCTTTGAATAATTATTTGTAATATTTTCTCTTGAAGGGAGTTCTTATTTATTTCATGCTAAAGGAATTGATAAAACATGTAATTATAACCCAACTCATAAGAAAACATATTTGTCAATCCTTGAAAAGATGAAATCATAACACTAAGATTATTTAGAGAAATCAATCTAGTAAGCAAACAATAAGGATATTGTCTACAAAACTAAATCAACATGTATGTAATCCAGTAATAGGATTAAAAACTAAGTGTATATAGGATTAAAGATTTTTTCTGGGAAACTTTTATAGTTATATTTTCTTAAAACTAAAAGAAACTTCTCTTCTGTTTTTTTTTGTCACCTTCATAGGGATAATCTCTAGTTTTGATACTTGTCATTTTGTTTCTAGAAAGAACATATCTCAAATTCATTTGAGCAAACTATAAGAAAAACAAATGCTGAATTCTTTAATACTTTCTATTGAATGAAGATAACCACATAACTAATTTTAGGAAAAAAAGGAAGAATCTCTTCAAATGACAACAGTTTTGTGAGGAGATAATAAAGTTGTTTGTGTTTAAAATTAAATCAAAATGCATACAGTTAGTGAAAAGATGAAAGTCTAAATGAAAAAAAAAGTACAGAATTAAAACATTCCAATGAAGAAAAACAAATAATTGAATCTTAAAGTATTTGAAGATTTAATGTTAAAATCTAGAATAAAATCAGAAAAAGAAAATTTATATTAAAAATTTTTTTATAGCCTCCACAAACTTCATAGCTGATTATTTTTTACTTAAAAAACATTTTTTCTTTCCATAATCAACAAATGAACTTTTTTATGCCAAGATTTTGATCTTTCTTCCTCTTGACTTCTTCGAGACCTGATGGCACCAAAGAATCAGGAAGTGTCCAACTATATTTTGCATCATGTGGATTTGATATTTGTCAGAGATAACAATCTTATGTTAAGAAAAGGTGTCCAGACTCGCACATTTAATCAGATGAAAACTTAAAGATTAGATGCAAAAATAAAAATGCTCAAATTAGATATGCTGCTTCAGGTAAAGGTGCCATTTTGTCTACCATTCGTTTTAGATGTTACTTTGATCTTTTGATGTACTTTAATAACATTAATCTTGTTAAAAATTAGCATTTTTCAATTATTTAAATGTGCTTGAAAGTACATGCATAAAAAAATTCATGTTTTCTTTTTTATTTTAAGGATAATTAATGCATAAATAAAATTAAGTTTTGTTTTGTAAAACTTAATATAACTAAGAAATTAGAAATAACAGTCATTAGAAACCAGAATGAATAAAAACAAAAAACAGAGGCTAGACAAAAGATATATCATCAACATAACTATCTAACCAGCAAATACATTCTAAAACTTTTTACCAATATCCCTACATTCAAGTTCAATGTATCTATTCTTATTTTATGTCTTTTTTTAATAAGCTTTCTTTCTCTCTCAATGATTATTCAATAGAATTAAGACTCTGAAGATTGATTTTGGTGTCAAATAAAAAAAAGTTTAAAATAAAGAGGCAAAAACTAAAAAAGGTAACCTGAAAGAAATTGAAATACTTTGTCTTCTAAAACTTTTAACAATGAATAGAACTAACCAATAAAACTAAGCCACTAACCAACTAAAGCATAATGGAAAAGGATTCTTAAGATGGATCAAATCAGATTGTTGAATTTTTTAAAGTATTTTTCAGATAATTGTACCCATCTTTCTTTTTATTTGTTTAACTACATTTCAACCGAACAAACCTTTGGTCTTCCTCAGGTTTTATAATATATGAAAATAAAGATGAAGACAATAGCCCGAAAAATACTTATAAAATTGATCCTCATCTCTAGGATTCAGAAAAATAATTTTAGAATGTTGAAGCTATAAAGAAACTTCAATACAACAAAAAAAAACAAGGTATGATAAAAAATTCAAATTAATTTAGAGGCTATTAAAAAAAATAGCTTAGACAAAAGACAGAAAGAAAACATATTTAACATATAATTATTATCTATACATCATAAATATATGTATCATATATAACAAACTGAAATCTATATCTACTTAGTAAATGTTTTTGATTTTTACCCTAAATACATTGCCCAGAATCTGAGAAGACAAACTTGATTGAACCATACTTTGCCAAAAGCTGAGTGGAGATGGACATGACTAGAGATAGACATCTTTATTTGTCTTGAAGGTGACTTAATGTTATAATTCTCTTTTGATAGATTTTGCCTTGTATAATACTGAAATCAAAATCAGACTATCATGTACAAACATTATATACACTTATTTCTTCAAAAGACTTACATTCTTGTTTTCTCAGTCTCAAGATATACTTATTCATGAACATTATCAAAAAATACACTTCTTATACGAACATGACACTGAAACTGCTTATTATAGATTGAAGCTATAAATAAAATAGAAATATAAGAAAGGCTCTCTATTGAGATATTTAAGAATTTTGGCGATTTACAAAAAATATTATTGATTATAAAGTTCATAGATATGAATAATTGAACAATACTTTTAAACTTTCTAATAATTTATTCTAAACATTTGCTTTTTTTTTTAAATTCCATTCTTTCTTTATTTATCATAATTCTTTTGATTGGGGGTTCCAAAACTGGAAGACTTTAGGTAGAGGATGAAGATATTGTAAAGTGCTCAGTGGTAGTAAGGGATTGGAAAATAAGAAGTAGAAGATGTTGGAAGTCAAATTGTAGTGGAAGGGCAAAGGTATAAAGAAAACCAATCAATACCTCCCACGCATTGTTACTATATTTATTTGAATGTGGATTTAGTGCAGTCAGCCATGGTGATTTGGATGAAGAAAACAAACAGATAGTTGGATGACAAGGGGTAAAAATGATCATTCATTATGATAAACTTGATATGGACTAAAGTTGATTTATTGTATTTAGTAAATCTTTTTCATATCAAATTGTTCAATACAGCAAAACAGGTTTTCTAATAAAAGCAAAAGAACTGTCCTTTAATTGTGTAGACAACCTAAACCAATATCAATAACTTTTCTTGATTCCATTCAAAACAAAATTTGATTGTTCAATATTTAAATATCAATTTAATATTATCTATTTTTAGATTAATTATTTCTATTCATTTTTCTAGTTTGTAAAATAAGTCTGCTGCCTAAAAAATGCCATACAAATAAGATACCGTATTACTTTTGTAAAACTCCTACCAAATTAAACTAAGTTAATGGACTTTACAAATAATAATTCTTAGAAAAATTAATGAAAAAATTATTGAAACCATGAGACAGTAAAAATCCCCAAAATGAACTTAAAGTAGCTTACAGTTGAATAGGTTCATTCAAGAAATAAATTTTAAATTATTTCTTCTCAATAATATTTTTGTTGTAAACTAATTAATTAGTTAAGAAATATCCTAATTGTAATATTATCTTTTAATTGTATTTGGAATAAGGGTGAAATGTATATTTCTACTTGAGTAAGGGTTTCAAAATGTTTCAGGAAAACTGTATAGGATTGATTAATGCTGAAAAACTCTAACCAAACCATAAAAAGATGAATAAAGAAGAAATATTTACAATGTATTTTTTAAATATTTTTAGTTGTACAATATTAATTTATTTGCATCTCTAGCAATAATCTTTGATTTAAAGATTATCTTTCTTTAACAATAACTGTTATCTGCTTTTCTAATTTCTTCCTTTATAACTAGCTGAGCATATTTACTTCTATTTATCAGATACCTTTCTTTAAATTTAAAATTCTTGTTGTAATGTTTGATTACGTATGAACATTAAACATATCCAAATATTCATAATTACTTAGATATTATTATAAGAGTTGGTAAATTTATGCTAACCAAGTAATTAATACTTAACAGCCATTTCTTTCATCAAGCTTGATAACTTTTGTATTATGTTAAAGTTATATAGACTAATTTTGATTTTCCTACTTTAAGCATCAGAAAATTTAACATTCTAGGTTTGATTATTCTCCTTGAAAATGGAAAGAGCATTTATTTTCAAGGATTTATTAGCAAACAAATTCAATGATAAATGTATGAAAAGATCTTTCACAACATTTATAATTAGAAGTCAATGAAATTTCAACTCAGTCTAGACATATACAAATTGGATTTCCACTGCTTATGAATTAATTCAATAAGTATATCATTAGTTGAATTTTTTAATTAAATGATTTCAATAAAACTAATTCTGAATTTCTTCTTGTTTAATATTTTTTGGTATCTTTTTGTTCATTTTTAGCTTATTTCCTAAGGATTCATTATTATTTTTTCCAGCTATTTTTCCCTTCAATCTAAAAAGCAATTAGTTTCATATATGATGATTTAATTTTTCTTTTATTTATTTTCATCAATCTATCCTACGGCACCTATAGATGTGATATACAGCAAATAATTACCAACTAGATTTGATTTTATGTAAATCAGATTATCATATATAAATAAATACAAAACAAAAGCAAGAAAATCATTTTTATAAAATCTGTTTTTTCAAAAATGACTTTACATAAACTTTTTTTAATGGAAGAATGAGATTCAATCATTGTATACCATTAAAAATATTATTCTATAAAGTGATTAATATTCTATCTCCGAAATATAAAATCCACAAAAATGAATTCAAATAATTTCCTTTCTATAAAACTAGTCAGATCTTTAATAGCATTATTTTATGCTGAACTATTCTTTATTCAATTGGAACATGCATGTTTGTCAGGGATCCAATGAGTTACTTCAGATCTTAATCTCTCTACTTTATATTGACCTCTAAGAAAAATAAAAACAACATTGAGGTTTTATGTTCAAGAACATTTTGAGAAACAAGCACGGTTAACAAACAAGAAAGCAGCAACATTTCTTTAGTATTAAATCCTTAGAATGCATTTAAATAACTGGCTAGTTTTCAAATATTTACCAATCTCTTTATATTTCAAGTTTAAACGTTATTAACAATGAAAGTACATAAATATAAAGAAGCTTCCAAAGAGTGAGGATATATGAAATATACATGGACTTATAATGCAAAATTACTCAAACATAGTTTTTGGAGAAGACATCCAATTAAATAATAAGTAAATTTCAGGTTTTGGAAATAATCAAACTACAAGTATCATTTTTTAATACACCTGCATTGATCAAGCCTACATCTAGATACATACACACAAGAATACGGTAAATGCCTGAGCTTCTTATAAGATCAGGTGCTTCTTGAAGACAGATTTACCTTATAAATAAGAAATGTTTGCATGCAATTTCATTTAGATGCAAACACATGCTTGACAATATATCCATAATTCAAATATTTTAATATATATGTGTATATGTGTGTGTCAGTGTGAGTATACAAAGACAGATTTAGCAAAAAGAATCAAAATGTACTTCACTCTTATTTGAGGAGGAATTTTTTTTTTTGATAAATTTAGAATAAATATTTATACATCTTTGCAGATTCCTTTCAATTCTTTTAGTCACCTTACAAACACATATATATTTGTGTAAATATACAGAAATACATATATATTACATGCATACATATTTATCAATATAAATTTTAGTAAATATACATATATGACTAAAAGAATTTAAATGAATCTGCAAAAATATTTGAATATTCATGACTTAATGCATATATATCATAGAAATTTACACTAAAAAAAGAACAACTTTTTCTCCACAAAAATAAAAAAAAAGGTTCATTTTGAAAAATTTTTCACAAATTTCTCTCCTTTTTCTTTTTTTGATTTTTTTTTTTGTCTATCCTTTTCTCAATGGAAAAAAATCTTATTTTCATAATCTACGAGGAAGAAGTTCCTAGATTGATTCCAACAAATACATGCATGGAATTTTAAATTCATATTCTTTAGCCATCAACCCCAACCCCCCCTCGCCTTTCCTCTCTGTGAAAAGGTTTTTTTAACTCAAATACTCATCGAACAATATCAAATTTGCAGACTCTTTTCAATTTAATCATTGAACAAGGCTAATTCGGTTAGAAAAGAATAAGTGTATATTGGGAGATTTGGTTGAATAATGGAAACTGTTTTTTTAGATGAAAATTTTTATTATCAAGAAATAGAAAAATCAAGAATATACCCTCTGAGATTAAGTCCATAGTTGTTGGATACTATTAAAAATTTAGAAGAATCAAAACTATATATATATATATATATATATATATATATATATATATATATATGTGTGTGTGTGTGTGTGTGTGTATATATATATATATATTAAATAAATAAATTAATTAATTAAATAAAGGCCTATATATATTTTGACTGGGATTTGAACTTGCGTAATACGATTCCACAGTCCGAGCTTTTACCAATGCTCCAACTTGCCACCCAATGGTTTTGATTGGGATTCGAACTCGCGTAATACGATTCCATAGTCCGAGCTTTTACCAATGCTCCAACTTGCCACCTAATGGTTTTGACCAGGATTTGAACTCGTGTAATACGATTCCATAGACTGAGCTTTTACCAATGCTCCACCTTGCCACCTATTAGTTTTGATTGGGATTTGAACTCGTTTAATACGATTCCATAGTCCGAGCTTTTACCGATGCTCAAATTCTCCGCCTTGCTCCACCTAGCCGCCTTATGCATAACATCCGTTAAATTAGTTCCGCTACGAGTCGGAACGAAGAACACCAACAACCAATCGATCTGGAGAAGAAAGCGTTCTACGTCTCAACACTGGCTTTTACAGATTTTAGTGTCTCATATTTGGGGAAGAAAAAAAAAAGATAACAGCCGAATTTCTAATCGGAAATGTAGCAGAAGTATTTCTAGGGACAGGTTTGGGTTAGAAGGAACCATGAGCGGTGTGCTAGGGATGTGAGGGTTTTCATGACGCGTTTATAAACACGGGGGAAGAACAACTTATGCCTTTTTGATTTTGAAATTTTGTAAAAGATTATTTTTTTGTGTTACAAAAGCTTCTATACTAATCTTTTATCTGTCTGTCTATTTATCTATCTATATTTCTATATTTTGTGCAGCTATCTATTTATCTATCTATATATCTATCTATTTATCTATCTTCCTGTGTGTATATCTATCTATCTTCCTGTATGTATGTATATCTATCTATCTATATGTCTATCTATCT
>JAUZSX010320037.1:0-25330 GCA_034780655.1 Idiosepius hallami | reverse complement strand
AATTTAATAAACACTCACTGATTATTCTTATTGTAACTTTTTTTAAAAATTGTTTGTTGAAAGCAAAAACTACAATAATTGTTTTATTTATTATTTCTTGCATTACATTTGTTTGTTTTTTTTTTGTTTGAATCTTGTTTTTAAGGTAAAAAATCGTTCTTTACCCCCCTCCCCCCTTTCCAAAAATATATATATATATATCAGCCCATATTTGAACAAGGTTTTGTCATAACTACAAATACTTTTATTGAGATCAGGTATATTAAATAAATATATTTAATTCATAAATCCTGAATAGCAACCAAATAAAATTTAAAGGTTTGAAAATGTGGACTTGATAAATCAGTTATAACAAAGATCAATTGGCAATGAACTAGAAGAGAAATTATGATGAATTGTCTAAATGGATATTCACTCTATAAGACCTCCAGAATTAGATCATTATTATTATTATTATTATTATTATTGTGAATGGATGGTAAGTAGAATAGAAAGTGGGTGTGAAAAATATAATTTTTGTTTTTGGTTAACACCCAAATTATATAAATTGAAATACATATAAATATATATTGCTTTTATTTAAAAACAATAACAACTCGTATACAAAGTAAAACCAATACAATCAATGTGGTGTACTAATTTAAATGTCCACTTGAGGGACATTTCTAAAAACATATTAACTACATTGGCCACACTAAAACAATGTTAGGTAGACGACTAACAGACTACTAAAATAACACTGGCATCAAAAGATATCTCTTATAATTACAACCCATCAAAATAAAAACAACACCGACACAAAGCCTCACACCTAGAAGAAGAACTAGAAAACATTAAAGATACATATAGCTATAGTTTGGTGTACACTTAAAGAAATAGTATTTTTTATAGAGAATTCAGCAGACTGGATTCTATATTCAGGCTTACCTAGTTCAATGTGTGCTGGTTCTATCATCATCATCATAGGCGGTCACTCGTAGTCGAGTATGACTGTCCTCCGTCTTGGTCCTTATGGGCCTTCAAATGAGCGTAAGGGTTCTCTTTCGGGTGGATGCCTGCTTGAGATGTCTTTTAACATGAGGAGACTAATGCACCAGCAGCCACCACATGGCCCCTTGGCAGAGGAGGGCCTGGTTCCAATGGCATAGAAAACCCCGACTACTGGAGACCATCCTCTGTTGCAGCCTTCATTTGCCTTCAGTGCCGTTTTGTCATTGTTGTCATCATCCACCACATCCACCGTTATTTTTGGATTGCGCTTTGTCTGGAACCTCTCCCTGAACCTTACCATCATGGGTGACTCTACCAGGGGCCTCAGCTCTGGACAGCATTGCATTCAGGTTCATTGGAATACACAAGGTTCTCCACCACAACAAGGTGGCAATCCAGGGAGTTCTATTGTATTTACATGTGGATAAACATCCATGGGGAAAGTCTAATTCCACAATTTGGTCACATAAACTAAAGTAATTAACTGAATTCTTATCAATCAAGTTAAACTCTGTAGAAAGATTATTGTTCTGCTTACTTTTAAGTGACTTGTGTTTATTTAGTGCTAGATAAAAACTGAAGTTTTTATATTTTCGACTTGAACAGGTCAACATAAAATAAACTAGGATTATTGTACAAAACAATTTGTTTTAAGTTGACTTCATGTACATTTTAGATGTTTTGCACTACTTTATTGTTAATAAGGGGTTATTTTTACTAGGGTTGTTCCATCTGGAAAATTCCATTAAAAATAGGGGTGAATGGTGTTGGATACTGAAATGGCAGTCAGTTTATTAGCAGAATGTTTAACTTCTTCTAATAAAGCTCTCCAAAATGACTACTTTCTTGCATTTATTAAAAAATACTAACTTCATATTAGAACTTTTGAAAAAAATAACTATTAAAATCACGTTGAAGTATAGCATTTCTAGATCAGGGTTAATAACGTTTTCCGTCTTATTTTCAGGTTTGTAAACAACAGCAAAGGAACAGTTTTGTTTGTTTACTTTTTAATAATCTTTATTAGTTGTAAGTAAGCCAATATCATGTTTTGATACTGCATGTCCCTCTCCCAGTGTTTTTTTTCTCGTGTATGTATATATATATATATATATATATATATATATATAGTTGATGAATGTAAACCCAGTTAAACTTTGCCTATAGTTATAGTTAAATTGCTTAATATTAGTGATAGAGTGAGAGTAGGTGATGATTGTAGACTCAGAGTCAATGGCATTTGGTGACTATTAGTTTTACTTGTGCAATCATCAAACCATAGAACACTTTAACCATCACTATACGCAAACATTTCTCTTTAGATTAACATATAGAGTTTTAAAGTATAGTAGAATTGTTTCCAAAAATGGAATTATAAGTTTTCTTGGTGTATTTGTAATAATATTGAGGATATTTCTGAAACTGAAATTTTAGGAGCAAGGAGAGGAAGACATTGTATCTAAATAAAGTAGATGTTAAGCTTTTTATGATGATCAGTATTCAAAGAATGTTTTTATGTAAATCTTATTAAAAATTATTGTGAATTCAGATTTTAACATATTTGTATATATTCAACTAAGTGCAAAGAAAATTATTCAATCTTTAATCAAAATTAAAAATGTATTTAAAAAAAATCATACTTGAGAGACATACTATACATCAATGTTTAGTAAAGGAAACTTTAGATACTCTATCTTTGTCTGTTTATACGAACAAAGTCAACATCAGTTTTCTGTAGCTATTTGTAATTTTATTTGCTTTGACAAATTGTTCATAAACTTTCATTACAAAAATTTAATGTGATTTTTTTAAAACCAATGTAACCTCCATTTTATTTAACAAAATTCTTGTTGAAATAATTTTCAATTATTATGACTCAAAACATTATTATCATTTTAATGAAATTATTCAAGCAAATATCAATGTTCAAAATGTTTGATAGTTCTTCCAACTTAGACTTTATCAGTCATTGCTACTGTCTTTATTTTATTGTACCATCCTTGTCCTTTTCTGTTTAATCATTCATTATTGTCCATTCTCAGTTCCTTTCAAAGCCTTAATGTCACTAGTGTAGAAACTGTTTTTGCCACTGCCTACCCCTACTGGCTGTCGTAAAAATTTGACCTCCCCTTGCTGGTTGTCGAAAATAAATTGACCTTCAAAATTTAAAAAAAACCTCCAAAATATTTATTTTCATCAAACTATAATCAAAGACAGGAATAAATGTAAGTTGTTTATTGGAAATTCTAAAGCAGTAAAACACCTTTTCTTTCTTATCCCCTAGCAGCTCTTACTTCCTTCAGGGGGAGATAATCAGTCTTTCACTAAGCAAGATAAATTGGGTGCAATCTTAACAGATAATGACATTACATTATGTTATCAGAATTCTTTATTCAACTGTAATAGTTTTTTTTTATTATCTTACTTTTATTTTTTCATTTTTTATTTTCATTTGCATTTTTTACATTACTTTTTAAATTAACAAATTTAATTTGTTGTTTTAATGTTTTCTTATTTAAAAATAGTTTTTTTAAAAATTTGTCTATCATTATGTAAACAATAGTTTTCATCTAAATATTTGTTAAGTTTACAATGATTTGGACGATTGATCATTTGATAGTGATAGGTTTCCTGAAGAAACCTAAATGATTAATTGGATGAAACATTGTGAATTGAACAAATATAAAGATAAGAACTGTAGTCTAAATATACAAATTATCAAGCCTCATTTCAAGGATTGTAAAAAACAATTTGAAAAAATTTAATTTAAATATTTTTAAATTTAGAAATAATTTTTTGTAATTCATTTTTCTTTTTTTTTTTCAATTATTCACTTTTTATAGTTTTTATTCATTTAATTTTTTCATTTTTATTTTAATCTTGGTGCTGACATTCTTCATCCTTAAATCATGTGTTGTTTTTATATTTTTCTATCTTAGTCATGTACATAGGTGAGTCTCTTTGAAAGTATTTTATATTAAAAGAAAACAATTGACACTTTATTGTTAGAAGTAATAATCATTTCCTAATTTTTGGTTGTATTGTTTCATTTTTTTTCCTAAAATGAAATGCTTCATTATTTACATTTATCAAATTAGTAACATAGAAATTTTGACATATAGTTTTTTCTATTTAATATCTTTAAATTGTTGTTCCTAATGTTTGTTCCATAGAGTGTGTCAGTGAATGTCTCTTTCTCCTAAATCAAGGTCTTTCTTGTTGAACTTGGCTCTCTTTTTTTTCCCAACCTGAAAAACTCAGTCTGTTTTCAAGTGTTGTTGATATAAAATGAAAAAAATTCATATCAAGATGGAAACAAAAATCTGAAAAGAGAATTTATTAGATTTTTGGATTTAATTTAGATCTTAATAAAAGATTACTAAAAAAAACTGCATCTATCTTTTCCTCTTTTAATTCTGAAATTACATTTACAAACTATACAAGATGGATCATATAGTAATCTAGATATTACATAGTTTGTTTATTATCTAACAAAATAAACTAAAGTTTTGGCAAAAAATGACGCATCAAGAGTTGACTTTGCAAAAAATTCGAAACCAACCAAAAAGTTTATTTACTTATATTAAGAAAATGAGCAGATGCAAGAGGTTTAACAACAGTTATTTTCTAAATTAGGGTTAGGTGAATTATCTTTAAAAAGATCTTTTACATTGAGACATAGTAGAAGTCAAAGTTGGCATTGTTTAAAAAATGTGTCCATCTCACAGGTTATAAATACATCAGACATTTTATTATAAAAGAACCACTTATTCTCTTTGTTAAAGTTCAATATCTTTTGAAAATCATTAAAAAAAAAACATTTCATAGAAATTAATCTCCATTGTTGATTTTTCTATGTTGTTAGGGCCACTATTCTAGACTTTAACCCTTGAAAAGAATATTGTCTTGTTTGGAAATATTTATTATATTTGATAAAGAATTAAAATAGATTTAAGTATTTGTTGTAAAATATATTGTCTTTCATTTGGCATGAATATTTTGTGCTTGATTTTCCCTCTTGTGTTTTCTTTGTTTTTTATTTTTGTCTTTTTTCTTCTTTCAATTTTTTTTTTATATAGATTTATGGTTTCATTATTTCCAATTCATGTCTTTTCTGTTCTCTAAGAGATTACAAAAATGTTGTTTTTAATATTTTTTTCATAAATGATTTAAAGCTAAATTTTCCCAAGTTTGATTACTCTTGATTTTTTTTCCAAGTCTTTTTTTTTTTTAGTTTTTATTTTTAGCTTAAAAAATTCTTTCAACTTTTGAAATGTAAATGTGAGAAATGTATAAGATTTCTTTTGGATAATAACATTAATATTATTAATCTTGAAAAAAATCAAGAAAAACTTTTACAAAACAGAATTTTGAAGTCCATTTTAGACAATAGATAGGCAGGTATTTGGACTTTAGCATTTTAATACACCAGTTCAAATCTCTGTTTTCATATGTTCACATTCCTGGTATAATCCCTGGGAAAGGTATGCACTCTTATATTCTTCCAGTTATTGATTAAATATTGCATCAAGTGCTGTTCAAACTGTTAACAAAATATGTTTATAAAAATGATTGTTTTAAATGACCATAAAAGTTTGATATGCCATAAAAGAAACCAAACGCTTTTAATTGCTTGAAAAAATATAAAAGAAAAATTCTGTATAAAATCATTAGAATTTTTTTTTAGCTTGAATTATTTATTTCAATCTTAATCTACAAATTGGATGCTGAAATGTTTCCTAGCTTTGTCCCCAAATATGACCAATTATAATTCAGCATTTCATCTACTGCGATATTAGCCAGCATCAATGATTGTATTATGATTATTAAATTCTGAAAAATATGCAATATCTGCACTTGATAGAAATAGTATGATGTTCTGGGGAGTATTGGCATTTATTTGTTTCTCTTTTTTTCCATCCTATGTGTATGTTACCAAATGAAAAATCCTTTGGGCCTATTGGCTAAAAGGCTATTGTGGGAAGTCTGTTTGCTATTGAAGAGTAGTTAATTTGCTTGAATAAGAAAACTTTTTTTTATTTTTCATGTATAGTCGTTTTCTAGTTTAGATTGAAAACCTAAGTTTTTCAGAGTTGAAAGAGTTTTTTTGATTTTTAAATGATTCTGTTTAAGATATTTGCAAAATGTTATTTAGATTATTTTTTTTATTTTTTGCTTTATCATTTCCTTTCTTCTTTTCTTCTCCCAAATTTTTCCTGTTTATTAATTAAAATTCAAGAATAGAGGTCACATCTTTTTAGATCAATAGTCATATGTCACTTAAAAAAAAAGAAATTATAATGGTTAGATTATTATTATTATTATTATTGACTAACATACCTAGTCAATCAAAAATATCAAAAATAATCTATAACGGATAAAAAGATGTGTGTTTAGTGAACACTTATGAAATGATTATATAATTTTGTCAAAAATATATTAAAAGGAAATATTTAATTATCAAATAATTTTAACAATCAAATCAAATCATTTTTTGGATCGAGTTATGGTAGGCGTTTTGCATCAATATATCTGCTTAAATGCAAAGTTGAATTAAGATAAAAATTTATAAAGGGAGATAACTTAGTCGTATCACATACACAATTATTTTCCTTAGCATGACTTGATGCTAGGATTTAAAGATAAGAAAAAAGTTCCAAATTCGATTCATTTTGTTATTTTGAATTCGTTTTAAAATAAATTTATTCTTTTAAAATTCTAATTCCTTCTTTTGAAATTGAAACAATTTTTGTTAATACTCTAGATCCGCACCCTTGACTGCCAATATCTATAAATACCTATATACATAGATATCAACAGTCAAAACCCTCTAAGGGTGCAGAGAGCAATATCTAATTTTTAAAGTATTTCTTAGGTGAGAGTAGGTATAATTATCAATCTAATTTTCTAAATCTACTGCTTATAATATGATGGGTGTCTTGGAGCAAAGTTATTTTTTGTATGGAAGGTTTTTAAAAAATACTTACATTTTGATACAGTAAGAATAATTTCAATGTTTGGCACTTTCACTTTTCTTATATAGAATTTGAATCAAGCTAACAATATTAAAGTGGGGCATTATGGGAGCTCAGTATTTGAATTGTTAGTAGAAATATGTGAGTTTAAAAAAATGTGGCTTCTATTCATGAAGCCAAACGGACATTTTAATAAAAAAATTTTTTTTTAATTTTTTTTTTTATTTGTGTATTTTTTTTTCTTTTTCTTTTCTACCTAATAAAAAAATAGACATGAAATAGTTTCTCTCATTTCTTAATGGGTATAAAATTTATCTATTATCATTCAACAACATTCTAAATATTGATAAGCATTTATTCATACAAATATTTTTTTATAATAAATATAAATTAGCCTATAAAACTGTTTAGTCAGCTTCTGTAAACATTATCTCAATCTCATTATACTTGATAAACAAAGTGCAAGAAAAACAGAAGAAATTCAGCTGTACTTATATTTAATATATATATATATATATATATATATAAGGTAACATTAACATCTCTTAAAAGATATTTAATGCGTAATCTTTGCTTGCATTATTGTGTGTAAAGAGAAAAATATCTATGTAATAAACAAGATATGTACATTTACAAGCTAGCCAATGCATTGTTACTCTTGGTTTATTATCATTACATTGTAATAGTGTTAAATAGAGGGATAATGGGGCTTTCCATTTTTACAAAATTTAATTTTCATAAATAAATTCTGGCAAGTAAACATTAAAAATCAGTAACATTTAAAATTTTTCTTAAATTTAATTTTCCATACAAAGACTTAGTAATATTGATTATGTCTGATTAAAAACAATAGGATCTTCTTGTCTTCAGTTTTTTTTTTTAATTTCTTGACAGTTTTATGTAAAGAGATTTTTATTTTTTTTATAATGAATCTATCATAATCGCCAGTATTTTCTGACTTGACTAAGTCCATCTTTAAGGTTAGTTGTTATTCTTGGACTCTGAATGTTATGAATAGTTATACAACATTGTAATAGTAATGTATGGTCATTCATTGTTATTATTGTTTCTATATAATGCACAATCTACACTCCTATGTTGTTAAAATAATAATTACGGTCAAGTCGCGTTGGAGACACCAGTTCGGTATATGTCAGATCACCAAAGTTAAGCAACATCTGATCTGGTCAGTAGTTAAATGGGTGACGATTTCAAAATTCAACCGTTTACAGTTCAATGTCTTGTTTTCTTCTGTTAGTTCTAGACAGACACAGTACTCGTTACTAGGAATTCAAAACCGGATGTAGAACCCAATCAAACACAACGATTTGGCTTATATATATATATATATATATATATATGTGTGTGCCTATACCTACCTCCAATTCATGCAGTTATATGTCGCCTCATGTCAGAATCTAATTCTCATACTTATTGCTGTACGTCTGCCTTTATTCTATTTCAAAATATACTTACCTTCCAATTGTGCAACCAGTCATTTCTGGTTTTTCTTTATTTTGTATCTCTAATCAGTCAGTTCAATATTCAATTAGAACTTGGGATTTTACATTGTTTCAAGTCTTTCTGCTATAAGTTGATTTTGTGAAAAATTAAAAACTTGAAATGACAAACTATTTCTTTTAGCAACTCTTGAGGCTTCTTTGAACATCATTTTCTTTGGATGTGACGATTTATGCACATCAACTTTTTTGTCTTTCTTATACAGTTCATAAATTATTATATAGCTGGGTTTCTTATGATCTTTGAAGATTTTGTTTCTTATACAGTTCATGAATTATTATATAGCTGGGAAAACCTAGTCTATATAAGCAGCCTGCTTTCTTTAACTAAAGAAATAAATTAATCAATAATTAGAATGTTACTGTTTTTTAATTTTAGAATTTTACAGATTTATTTATTGAAACACTTCTATTCATATAAATAGTTTTTGTTTTTCATTAAGAAAAATTATGATAATCAATTATAACACCCATCTTGTTATCTTATATCTAGTTAAATATAATTTTTTATTTGAGGAATTACTTAAAATGATGTTGGCAACTTGTTTGTTAAAATTTACTCTGTAGAAAAAAAAAAGGCAGTTATCAATGATTACTTTGGTCGTTGCATCATAAGTCTTTCTGTATCATTCGTTCCTTTTTAAAAGACTTATGGATTCTGTTTTCTCCCTTTTCTTTTAGACGAGAGGCAAGGGAATGTACCGGATACAAACATGATACCAGCAAACCAAGGTCCCATACATAAAACCAATTTATGAATTCTCATTTGCCGCAAATGAGGACCCCCCCCCCTTTTTTTTTTTTCTTTCTTTCCTACTACAACTGTTCCTTCGTAGTTCGTCGTAATTTCTTCGTTCTTCATTTGAGCTTCTGTGTTCTTCAGTCTTCAGTGGTAGGTTTTTATAATAATAATAATAATAATATTTAATCAAATCGTCCTTGCCTTCATCTTCTTTGCTTTATTCTCTTTTCTGCTTAGAATGATTTAAAACTTGATTAAAAATAATTTTATTGAAGTTCAGAGGTTAAAAAAACTTTAAAAAAAAAAAGATATTCATTCATTTTTATGTGCCGGAAGTCCAGATTTCACAATAGACTGAACTCCTCAGAAAAAAAATATTAGGAACAAATTAATGCAACAAAATTGTCCTAGGCATTAATTATTGAAAACAACCTTGGAAATCTAAGGTGCAAAAAGGCTTAATTCCTGATCTCATTAGTGAATGAATAGAGTGTTGAATGAAATGTTGTCTTTATTTGAGATCTTATAGGAACAAAATAGGATTGTGATTATTATTAAGAAGTGAGAATGACTTGAGATAATTTTTGTTCACTGAAAATTTAAATCCTATTCAAATTGTTTGAAAAAAATAACAAGTCTTTCTATGCAAGACAAATGGCTCCTTTCTTTACTGAAAAAACAACAGAGAGACTCAAGACGCTACTTTAATTTAAAAGATAAATAAAAAGATTTTTTTTAAATAAATTTTTCTTTTGTTTTTAAGACCAAATGTCAAATGAACCCAAGCTTAATTTCTAACATTAAAATACTTAACAATATAATTGATTACTTTATATCCACCATACATACATTTTTTTTCTTTTCTTTTTTTGGAAACTATTTTTAAAACGTTTGTCAATTTTTCATAAATAATTTAAAAGTTTTTGTTCAAAGGTGCCAGAGGTTAAAGAAAAAAATTCTATTTAATGATTTAACAATTGTTATAACCTTTCTAAAACCAAAATATTTTCTTTATTGGAAATTACTTATTTACTTACTAATCCTTTTTGTATGATTTATTTTTAAAATTCTATTATTTAAACTCAATTATTGTTTCCATCTTCATTTTGTTATATAAATGTAATTTTTGTTTTGTACATTTGTAGAAATTGACTGCAAAATTTGATTCTTATTGTTGTATGATCATTTTCAAAATACTGTATAAACTAAAAAAAAATGTAATGTGAGATGCTGTCCATAAATAAATTATATATATGAAAAAAAAAACAATTTTAAAATTGTATAATTATTAATATATAAAAAAAAACAAGCTAATCTAATTTTCCTTCTATTATCAACTTTAAAAAAATATCCTCAAAATTTTCAGACAAAGAAATGCTGTTTTTTATTCTTATTATTTATGATAAACCTATGAGAGCTAAAATAACCAGAAAAAGTTGACAGGTCGTTAAACCCAAGCAAACCAAACTTATTTATTATTAAGATGATGATGCAGAAATTGTTTTTGTTTAAGGAAATAAATAAAACGGAGATTCTGAGATATTACTCATCATAAATAGGGCTGCAGTGCCCCATGAAAAGACCCACTGAAGAAAATCTTCAATGATCATTACTGAGCTGCTGTTTGCATATTCAGAAATTCTATTTTGTTCCAAAAATGGAAAAGAAGAACATTAACATATTTAAGATTTTCAAAATCTCAGCAACATGGATGATAAGGTGTTAATCAGGAATATTTTTTATTTCCCTTCAAAAAGGAGCAAAACTCTATTTAAAGGATTTATTTGAAAAAATTGTTTTAAAAGTGTCTGCAGCAAAAGACAATTTCTTTCTTGATAGAAAGACCACAGCAAGAAGACGACATGCTTTTTCCCCACCCCCCAAAAAAAGACTTATTTCAACAAATTTTTTTTAAGCTTTTCTCATCTCGGAATAAGGCAAGTGATAAAAGATGTCAGATGGACAAAGACTTTATCACATTTAATCACCTTTGTGTTTATTTTTCTTTTTGAAACATTTTCAACAAAACTTGATATAATAGAAGACCATTTCATTGTTGAATACAAGTCAAGTTGTATACCAACCCTAAAGAAATATAAGCTCTGCAGATTTTCTTTCTGTTGTCACATTAGGCATCATCAGAAATGCTTCAGTCCACCTTTCTCTCAAAAAACTTGCTGTACAAATATTTATGTATGTAAATAGACCTTATATTCATTTTCCAAAGTACGACTTATATATTGTTTACAAACCGTTCCTAGTCTAAAAAGACATTTGTAACTTTATAACCAGTATAATAACCATTATAATAACACGTATATTTTGTATATTGTCATTCTATATTATATTCTTACTTGATGGAAATATCAAAACTATTCAATAATATATAAATATATTGTTAGGATTCCGTTATTTATAAACTCTTAAAATTCCAGTAGTTTTTTTTAACCACATATTTCAAGTATTTCAAGTCCATCAGTGAATTAACTTAAATAAAATCCAAATTAACCATTTTATGTCTTTTAGATTATTTTCAATATTTCATTGTTTTATGAAAAGTGAAATTTGATCAAGCTACCCTTACATACGTCAAGTTTATAATTATGTCAAGTATTATTTAATGGTGAATTTAATTTTACAAAAATATTCCAATATGAAATCCAAAAATAAGACAAAGCAATTATGATTAATGGAGGATCTGTGATATTATATTTACTTGGTGAGTAGCACTAACCAAGTTTGGCACAAGGCCATTTTTTAAGGTAAATGCAATGGAGGATCTCTGACATAATAAAATGAGGATATTACTATCTGAATGGAGATACAATTCTATTCTATAAAAAGTGTAACAAAATGGCAACTGTTTTGGTTGGATTGACAGTAGCAATGGCAGGGACAATTTTGGTGCCAAATTTGCCCAAATATAAAGATTTTGTATTCTTGTTAGGATCATCAAGAATTCATTCTGCAACTTAAGATTTGATTCAGGTAGGAAAATTGCACGTGTCTTTATTGTTGTTATGAAATAAATGAATCCTTTCACACCTGATGATCTTTCCCATTCAAACCATTCATTATTCTCAACCCAATCCATTATTAACAAATTTTCATCAACAACATTTAATTCTGAAATTAAAATGTTGTATCAAGAAAAGTAAAACTGGATTAAGAGTTAAAAGATTTTGGCTTTCTTAGTTTTTATCATTTTCAGGCATTCATGAAATGCAAATCTGAATAGAACATAATCTAGACTTTTAGTTCTCAACCTTTTTTACCCATGGACCCTTCCTCTCCCCCTCCCCGCTTTTTTTTTCTTGCTGGATTCCATCATAACTATTTGTCATAAAACTTGTATTTTTCACAAATAGATATTTTGAGGTTTTAATAAACAAAAATAAATAGTATATAATTAAGATTTATTTTTTTATATAAAAACTAATTTCATGCAAATAAAGTAATTTTTAATAGTTCAAATAATAAGGAAAATTAGTAATAATAATAATAATCCAAATTCTAGAAATAATTATTATTTATGTTTGTTTTTTTGACAGTGAAGCAAGATTCTAGACTTTCTCAAATTTTGACATTTATGTCAGCACAAAAGTCTTTATTTTTTATTCCCTAAATTTATAGATTCAATAATACAACAATTATTTTAACATTTTATACAAAGTGTCTAAAAAGTTGCTGTACAGTAGGAAATAATGTCTTAATGCAAACGGAGGACATTTCTAGCATTTATTTTAATTTTACCAATAAAAAGTTTTATTGTTGAAATGTTTCATAATAAAATTTACTTATAGTTTTTATTTTTGAGATGAGGCTTCGAAATTTAGGAATTAACTTTACTATTCGGACTTTTGTCCTCATTTAGAAGGTTTTCGATGTTTTTTACAACATATTAAGATGAGGACAAAAGTCTGAATAATAAAGTTAATTCCTATAAAATTTACTGTTTATTTAAATATCTATATACAAATAGTGTATGGTAACCTTTTGGATGTCTTGTATTTTATGAATTCAACTTTACTATCCTTGAAATGACAAAAAAACTAAAAAAAAAACCTGGAATAATTATTTAAATTTCCCCATTGTTTGTTTATTCTCCTCCTTTATATTCTGATAGTTTCACACCTTTCCCTGTTCATTTTAATTCCAAAAAACTTTGCATGAAACTAAATAATAAATCCTGTTTTGATGTTTGACACCAAACTGAATTGTTCCAGAAATTTTCAAAAATTAAAAAATATTCTTGAAATTCCCTTGAAATATAGTTTATACATAGTGAATAGGCAGTCAGACTTTGGAATCAGAATACATGAGTTTGAATTCCAGTCGTTTTGTTTATGTTCATATGTGGGCTTATACCCTTGGGAAAGGTATGAATTCCCATATTCCATCCAGCTATGGATTAAATAGTACATATTGTCTTATTCAAATGACAACATTTGGACCAAAAAATATTTTTGTTTTTGGTAATTAAATCACCTAAAAAGTTCGATATGCCATAAAACTAAATGTGAAATTAATAAATGACTTTTACTTGTTTGAAAATCTAAGAAAAACAATTTGATTAGATATTGATAATTCTCTCATGTAACCATTTTGTTTTATAGCATTTAACCCTTTTTACTAAATTTGCAAATATGTAAGGGCTAAGTAAACCACTTGATATTTGCTAATTATTCAATCAAAGTAAAATAAATTGAAGTTTGTTTTATTAATTGTACAGGGTGGGGCAGGGCAACTTGCTTATTTGAATTTGATTCCCTGAAGTGATGGTTGCTCCGAGAATTGTTGGGAGGGGCTCTTTGGAGAAGGCAGGGTTTTAAGATTGTTTCTTTTTACTTTAGGGAAACATTAAAGTGCATTGTGTTATTTAAAGATAAAAATAGATATGTGGACAAAAGAACATTTATCAAAAATGTTTTTGGTATTAAATGACCTAAAAAGATTGATATGCCATAAAACAAAACAACCAACTAATTGGTGTGAATAAGCATCTTTAAAAAGCAGTTGACTTAAAAAAAAGTAAAAATCTGAGAAAAAAATTTTTTTTTTACTTATTTCTAATGTGTTTTTTTTTTCTTTCAGCAGTAGCAGCAGCAACTTCATCATCATCATCATCATCAACAACAAGTGGCCAAAGAGAAACAAAAGTCCTTTATTATATTGACAATTCAGAAACTCCATATTTGATTACAATTCCAAAAAGGTAATCAGCTTTTGTTCAACAATTAGAAAGCTCATTTGTTTTTGAATCCAAGTTATTCCGTCTGCGTTAACATGTCGACTAATATCCTTGAGAAAGGTATGAAGCCCTATCTTCCCTCCAGCTATGGGTTAAATAGTGCAAAACCTCAACGGCGGATGATGTCCATAGTGACACGACGGCACTGAAGTCGGGTGAAGGCTGCAACAGAGGATGGACTCCAGTCGTCATGGTTCTCTTCATGCTATTGGAACCAGGTAGTCCTCTGCCATGGGCCGTGTGGTGACTGCAAGTGCATGAGTCTCTCCACGTTAAAAGACATCACCCACAGGCGTCCTCCTGAAAGGGTCCACAAAACCAAGACGGAGGACAGTCATACTCGACAAGGAGTGACCGCCAAGGATAAAGCTCATTCCAAAAGTAATACCACCCAAGCTTTTAGGATTGTCCCATAAGTAAATGCCACCTAGAGTTTTATATCCAAGGCTTGTTCCAAAAGTAAATAATGCCAACTATGTTTTTTTATATACAAGGATCATTCAGAAAGTAATGCCAACTATTTTCAAAGTTATTTTTTAAAAAGTTTAAGAGCTGGAGTAAGACCATTAAAACTCCAGAATTCATTTTTCTACCTAATCACCACCATTATTCTCAATGCACCTTTGCCAGCAATAAAATCGTTCAGCTTCACATATGGAGGATGCTTTGTCACTCACATCTCCATCGCCAAATTAAAATTAATGAACTCCTCTTCTAACTGTACTGACATTAACTGCATTGGCTTCGTTAACGTTCAATAGGTGCCAGAAAATTTTCAATTTTTTTTCTGCATGGAGGAATTCAACAACACATCTCAGCTTCTGGCGCACATCCATAACTTCGTCAATATTTGCATCACAGAAATGACTAAACTCCTTGACCTGAAAGTTTTATTGTTTTAATGTCATATGGGATCTCCTCTGATCCATTCGGACGGAATAAAAACAAGTTAATCATGCATGGTCCCCCATGAGTGCACAGTGAATGGAGCATAAAAAAAGACATACATAATGATATTTTGGACAGAAACTTTAAATAGCCCCCTGAAAAGGGCTGTTTATAGCCCCAAAAAAGCTCCTAGGGATGCTAACCAGAATTTTGTCACATTTAAAATATTGAATTTACATTAGAGACAATTCCCTTCACTTTTTTGGCCAAATTTACAAACATAATGCATGGTAAAGCTTTCGTGTATAATAGGCTTTCTTCACTACTTAAATAAATAATCCCTGGCGCCTTTAGAAAGCTAGGCAATACTTGTAATTTATATAGAATATCTTTCACTTAAACTGTTTTGTTTCTAAAACAGCACAAGGGAGATAACTCATACGTGTTAGATTGAAGAACAGTTATCTCCCTTAGATCAAAAGATAAGTTTAGTCTTTGAAAATGTGGAATTATTTATTTTTTTTAATATCTAAATTATGACGCTAAAATATAATTTGTTTGTGGGAGTTTTTGCAATGAGAATTTGCTTATTTTTGCAGATTAGGGGAAATCACTCTTCTAGATTTTCGAAAACTTTGTGGCCGATCTGAGGATTGTCGATATCAGTTCAAAGCACTTGATCCAGAATTTGGGACTGTCAAAGAAGAGGTTAGGAAAAAAAAGATCTTTTTTTTTTTAAAGACATTGTTATTTTTAATTTGATTGTTTTATATATAGAGACAAGACTTGATCGACAAATTTTTTCCTTCATTTAATAGCCAATTAGAAAAGTTACTAGTCGAACCCATGAAATGTTAACACACTCTAATGCTATGAATAACATAAATGAATGACTTAAAACTTAGTTACTGTTTAAGAAGGTATAATCCATTTCACTTTGAACTATTTTCTCTTTTGCATAAAAAGTTAAATAAGTTAAAATGTTGAATTTCTTTAGACATTTTTTTTAATACATGCTTGTTAAAAACTATTTTTCTAATTTCTTTTCTATTAAAAGTTTTGTTTAAATAATTTTACTTTGTCTGTTTAATTAAAAAAAATAATGTTTGAAAACATATTTTCACTCGGTAATTAGAAGATTGTCTGAGTCGTTAAAAGATAATTTTAGTTACCTTTTTGCAAAAATACACTGACAAAACCAAGTTGCAACGTTGAGCCCTGATGTACAAGCCATTAAAAATAGCCCTGGATTTTATCATCTCATAATTTTTTTAAAAAATTTACTGCTTGCTGTCATTTTTTTTTTCTACTTTTCGTTTTTTGTAGTTGTTCAATGACACAGACCTGTTACCTGGCTGGGAAGGTAAAATTGTGGCCTGGGTGGAAGAACGAAAGACTTAATAAAGCAGTGCCTTCTTTAGGCCCCCTCCCCCATACTATCTTTTTATTGTAAATCTTTAACTTCCGCCCCACTTTGAAGAGAGAGAGAGAGAAAGAACGATAGACAGGGAGAGAAATGATCCGACCTTCACAAATATAAATTGTATTAAGGAAAGAATCTTTTGCTATTCAAATTCTTTCAACAAAACAAAAGGTCTGCCTAAAAGTCGAGTGTGCCTATTTTATTTATTTAATTTTCTCTCTTGTCCAAAAAGACAGTCTTTACTGTTGCCAGGAATGGAAATTGTTTTTGAGGGGGGGGGTGGAACTGACAGGATTAACCCTTCCATTGAGTATGACTGCCAGTAGCCCCAGTTTTTAAGTTATCCAACTAACCAAGCTATTTAAATGGATTAATGCCTCTTCCCACTTTTAACAATAAGTTTTGCCCCTTTTTTAAATATATAATAAATATTTTGATAATTTTTCTGGGTGGTGATAAGTAAGTGGGTAAAAAGATCAGTTCTCTTTAAATATAGATCCATTTCTGGTTTTAGATTGAATCTTAAAAGCCAATATCAACCCATAAATCCTGAATGCCCAATTTTATTATAAATGTTAATTGCGAACTTTAAAATAGAGTTTTGTTTATTTATTTTAGCACTAAATGCCTTTAAGCTTCCTCGGGTGTTTTTTCTTCTAAAAGATATTCAAAAAATTTGAATAGGAATGGCAGAGAATACAAATGATATAAATTTGTCCAATAAGCATAACAGTTTCTTAAGATAGAAAATGAATGGTACTCTCTTCCTCTGTGTTTAGTCACTCATCTGTTAAAGGATTTTAACCACAGATTGCCTCATACATTTTGATTTATCAATAGAAAAAAATATAAAGACAGGGAATAAAAAGTTTGTAAAATTTATCATAATTCATCTCTAGGGTTTTGAAAAAAAAATTTTTGTGAAATTATATATCTCTTCCTGCTATAATACCGTTAGTCATAAAAAAAGGTCCTTTTATTGGAGAATTGAAAAGAAAATAGAAAAACTGAAAGTCAGAAACTTTCTGTTTTTAGCTGCAAACTGATTAAATATTTGGATAAAAGTTTTGCTCTCCTCGTTTGAATAAAAGATTAACTTGATCATAATTTTTGTAAGTATTAAATCCATGGAACTTTAAAAAGAAAGCAAACCAAAACATAATCAATTTTCTATAATGAAAACTAAAATTAAAACTTGTAGAAACAAAGAAAATCTTTTAAATGTAACTCCCTCTCCATTTTTAATGTTTCTCCCTCCAGACCTATGTCTTCCCATAAAACAAATAATCCCCTTATTTTCGGGGTCTTCCAAAATTTTGAGATGTCTACAATAATTTTTTCCTTCATTGAAACGTATTTAACTAAAAATTTTCATATTTAATCTTATTTTCTCATATCTCTATTATTATTATTATTATTATTAGGGCTGACAATATTCTTTTATCAAAGTTACTTCTACCAAGTTACAGACTTGCTGGAATAATTTTAATGGTAAAGCTAAGAAATGTGTTTACAGGCCAAAGTCAATATATAATCTCTCTTAAGACTGGTAGGAATAAAGTCATCAAATTAAAGAAATCTATAGATAGGGACCTACAATACTAATGAAAGACATTAGTATTTATTGCTTTCATTTAAAAACATAGTAGTTATATATGTTGAAGTTTAGAATCATTATAAGGTATAAGTTCTATTAGTTGACTACATTTGGTTTCAATAGCACAATATTTGTTTAAGGTTGATTTATAAAATTAATTAATCAACTCCTTATGGACTCCATTTTGTTTTAAATTTCTTTAAATTTTGATGATTTTTTTAAAGTTGGAAAACTCCAAGAAACTGATTAGAATTAGTTTTCAAAATAAGTAAATGAGAAATAAAATTTATCCATTGTCAAAAGTATAAATAAGATGTTTGTCACTGTTTCATGGTCTTCTCACAGTTTCTGTATTAATTTCACGGATTTTTAAAGAAAAGGGTTTTTAACTGGGGTCCACATGGGAATCCATGAAATATTTCTGGGGGTCTATTGGAAAAATATAACATATTGGGGGTCCACAATGATATTTCGGTGGTCCATAAAGAAAACCAACTCAAAATGGTTTTTATTATTAACCATTTAATTTCAACTTTAATTTAGGTTTTACGTGAATAAAATTAGAAATAGACATTTAAACAAAACTTCTATTAAGGAAAAATAGAATATTGTTTTATGACCCATGAAGGGGTCTATCAAGAAAATTGGGGTCCATAGGTAAAAATAAATACTGAGAACCATGGCTGTAGAGTAAAGAGGTGAATTGCTTTATTGATACTCTTTAGGCCTTGTATAAATCACAGGGATTTTATTGGCATTCAATAAGCCAGTTGAGTAGGATATGCCATAAAACAAAACATAGTAAGAAGTTTGATTCTCAGTGAAATCTTCTTGGATAATGACCTTGTGCCAAACAAAGCCAAATAAAGGCCTTGTTTTAATATATTTTATGATCTTCTCCCTTTTTTTCTTCTTTGTTAAAAATTTTCGAATAAATAAAGAAGAAATGGTGAATCAATAAAAAGAGAATTTTTTTTATTGAAATTGAAAAAATTTGGGGAAAGGAAGAATTTTTTTAAAACTCTACTTTGTAGTTTAAGTTAGAAATTAATAACTGTCAGTTTAACATTTACTATTTTTAATAATTATCTTTCTCCAGTGATTGCTCATTATTATTATTTATAAAATTATTATTATTATTATTATTTATAAACTTCTAAATTTTTTGTTTTAATTTTAATTTCTTTTGTATAATATTCCCAAAACAATCTGACTATGCTCTTGTAATATTTCAGCAATTCTACTTTTTTAGAACTAAAATGGTGGAGTTGTTGAAACTTTTTTGAAGCAAAGATTAAAACAAGTCTGTCAGATTTAAATAGCAATAAACCATTTTAGGAAATTGGGTCCATCTATGTATTAGTAAGTTATAAAAATAACCCTTTCATATTTCTAAATAGAATAACAGACTAGTTACATTGTCTCCAGCTGTAGGTGTGTGAAGAGTATTTATTTTATGTTGGATATTAATTGTGACTAATTTTAAATAATTTAAATTAAAAACAAACAAAACATATTTATTTGGGGGTTTGATGTTGTAAAATTTTAGGAGTGAATGTTTAATACATATTTCATTAGAATGGATATGGAATATTTAAGTGCTAAAATAAATATATTCTCGTATTGATATATCAAATAATAGTTTTCTCCTAAAATATCCATTAATTTTATCCAATAGACTTGTTTAGTTTATTTACTGCTATAAACAATATATTTCTTGTAGTTTTAAATGACTTTATTACTATAAATCATTAGAAAAATAAAATATTTCTCAAAGGATAAACAATATATTTGTAAATGCAGTATTATTCATTTTAACTTTTAAAAACATGTAGCACTAGAAATTAACATTAAAAACTACCTCTAAAGCACATGGTTTCTTGTATTTTTGTAATGTTTTTTAAATTATTTTAGATGAAAATAACATTGGCTCTTGTAAATATTTGGGTATTAACCTTCAGAAAAAAAAATCACTTCCTCTCAAAACTGTTTTATATTCATGTACATTTGTGATATTTTTTGTGTACATTTTAATGAATCACACAAAACCAAGATAAATAGATTGACAAAACTACTTAAATAAATGTCTTTCTCTTCATACATATTGGAAGGAAGGAATTAGTAGATATGAATAAAAGAACAAATTAATAAATATCTTGTCTGGTTATTAAGTGGATTGTTCCATTATTTCTTTTGAATTCACTATCTTAAATTATTATCAGTTTTTAAATCAGAAGAATTCTATTAAATGCTATTATTATTATTTTAAGAATTTCATAAAACAAAATCTATTTGTTTATATGTTAAAGATTCAGCTTTAAATTACAAGTATTCAAATAGTAGAAATATCAATCTAAGAATCAATGCAAAAATCTTTCAATATTAGTTGAATCTATATTTTTCTTTTAATAATAATAATCTTTATTTCTTTAGTTAGTAATCATTGTATATAAATTTTTAGTATTTTGGGGAAATAATAAGAATATTCTAGATTTTATCTTAGATTTAATCAAAGTTTCTCCTTTTTTTTTTATCAGTCACACTCTTAGAAATGACCCTCCAAAAATGATAAGCTTAAAAAAAAAAACAATCTCCATCCTGAATCAATTTCTCTCTCTCTTTCTCAAAAGAACAAATCAATTTATTTCTAATGTAAAATTGTTGTAAATTTAATGTTGGCTCAAGTGTAAAAATTAAAAAGAAAAGCTCTTATAATGATCTTTGTATTATTTGCTGCCAGTTCTAGTGAAGTATTTGACCTCTCCTGCTTAAAGGTCAATTTAAAAACAATAATATTAAAAAAATATCAAAAAACCTAAACCTTATCTATTTTAATATTTTTCCACACTGCCCTTCTCTTTCTGTAAATGACCAAGTGTCATTTGAGTACTTGCTGGCAGGCTGCTGGACCTTGGTCATCATCTTTCTAGCTTTATTTAGCCAATTATTTTGGCTCTATTTATTTTTCACCTTCGGCTGCTGGTCATGTATAAAGAATTATAATAAATGATGCAAACTTGAAGTTTTCAATTCTTTTTATGTATGTGTTTCAATGAAAATGGTTTAGTCAGATTTTATTTTTAAGTTAGAGAAAAAAAAAAATTTACATTAATATCAATAAAAACAAAACAATCCAAATTGTTTAATAGAGATTAAATGACAAATAAAGTAATATTTTTAATAAATAAAAAGTAAAATTTATGTGTTAATTCATTTGTGGACTGATGTCCTCATCTTTATTTTTAGTTGTTATTTCACTAAGTTTTGTGCTAACTTAATCACCTGATGAAGGCTGGGTAATAAGTTGGCCGAAACGAACTAAGATGAGGAAAACAGTCCGCAAATAAATTATTACATAAATTAAGAAGCCTAACTTAAAGAATTTATAAATAAATCCAAAAAGTAAATGAATTGAAAATATCTTTAATGATGTTTAAATAACTTTTTAGAATTAAAATAACTTGGGTTAGGAATTTGAAGAATTAATAAATAAATTATAACCAAAAACTCATTTTGTTCCCTGAGTAGATTTGGAATTCTTCAATAAAAGCCAAAATAGCTCATGTCTAAAACAGGTTGTATTAAAAATATATATAAAATACATATTAAGCATGAAGTGGAACTTTTTTTTTTACAAAGAATTTGTATAAATACAGAATTATTTAGAAAATCTTGTTAGAACTCAATAATGCCAACTTGAAGAAAGTTGGTTGACAAGACAAGAAATTGAATGAAAATAGTTTTTAGGTTTTAAATAAATTAAATTTCCTGTAGGTTATTTTATAAAAGGTTTTGAATTAATATTTTAATTTATTGGAGAAAAAACTGAGAAACCCCAAATGCCGTCATCGAGAAAAAAAATTTAAATATTTAAAATTTGTTTTATTCTAAAAATTCCTAAAATCTGACTAAATCATTTTTTGTAAAAGAAAATTTAATGATTGAGGAATTTCAAATGTTGATCACCTAAAAATTCAATAAATTTTTGCCAAATATGCAAGGATGTATATTTGTTTGTCTTTATTTATAGTATTTTTTGGGTGGCTTTTTACAGTGCATTCAAAATGCAACAGTGCACCTACAATTTCAAAATAAGGAACATATCATGTGTTCTAAAAAATCTTTTAAATGCTCAGTTTATTGTGAAGAACAAAATTTGTCTCATGTTATGACATAGACCATCAGATTGTTCAATTTCATAGAAATTTGCATTTAAAATAACTGCACCTGAAGTCTTTAATTTTATATAAACCAGTCATAGATGCACAGAAACTTTCTGAATGAACTGTATTTGAAAAATAGAATTTTGTTTGTTTTTTTTTTAATAAGTAAATGCTTGGCTTGGATTTTTTTTCAATTTAAATTTAAGATGAAGGCAACTTGAAAAGTTATAGAATTATTATCAAGAAAAATTAAGGATAAAAAAACTCCTGAAAGAAGCTGATATGATGAAACAAACTATAATTATCAAATTTCTGTGTGGATTTCAATAAAGAAGCTGATATGATGAAACAAACTATAATTATCAAATTTCTGTGTGGATTTCAATAAAAGTTAAAGTGACCAAATTTTCTTGGAAACTGAGGATTGAGAATTTGTATGAAGCAGATTTATGGATTGATTTCTTTTCAACAATTGATGACAGCTTGTTAGTTTCCAGAAATAAAGTTGTTTAACAAGCAATTTGAGATTGCATTTAAAAATACAAGTATATTTGAATTTTAATACAAAATTCTAAGATTTGTATAATATTGGGTTTAAGAGTATAAAAAGCATTTTTAGTTATTATTAGTTTGAGAAATAAAGCATTTATAAACATAGAATGAAAAAGAAAAAAATTATTTAGATTTAAAATGAGAACAAGGACATAAAAGTGCATAAAACATAAATAAAATTTTTGATTAACAAAAAGAAAAACGTACTTGCCTTAAGTGTCATCATATCTCGGAAATAAAAGACCAAAAAAGCAGGTTTTTCTGATGAATACTTTTCATTTCTTGCTAATTAAAAATAAATCAAAGAGTGATAGAATTCATCTTTTCGTACTATTTGATGAGATATATTAATCTTGGTTTTACAATTTGGGTAAAGATACCAAACATGAGTCTCCTATGCTAACTCTCCATAATACTCCCAGTTAAAAAAAAGAAGGAAAAATGCGTAAAAGAAAAGTGTTACTAACATGCAAAACAGTGGTTAGAACGAGTTAAAACTTATAGATATTATAGAAAATAAGCTTACCTTCCATCTAATGCCAGTATTACACCTTGGAGTGGTAGTCTGCCCAGCAAGTTGAGCCATGCTCCACACAGAGGTAGTTTTTACACAAAGACCATCTGACATAGGTCTTGACTGCTGTGGCAAATACCTAAAATTCAGCGACTTAGTATACAGAAATTAATCCAATACTTGATATTTAGTAACTTGGTTTGGTGAGGTTAAATTGTCATTGCTGGTTAAGAGTTTAAATGTCAGAAAATTTGGAAATTTAAAAAAGGAAAATCAAATGCATTTGGTGAGAGGCAAAGTGATGAGAACATCAAAAATATATTGAATTAATAAACAATCATGAAATTTACTGAATGTCCAATGGAAATTTTCTTAAAACGTATTTCTTTAAAATAGAGAAAAATGAAGATCCAATCAAACAATTTTTTATCTTGCTTTCAAAAAAGAATAGCATTTTGAAAAACCTAAAGGATAAAAAATGTTTGTTTTTTTTTAAATATAATTTCAAAGTAATAAATGCAGGCTAAATTCAGTAAAACTTCATTTAATTTTATATCATGAAATAAATGTAAATAATGCTCATTTATTGTAATGTAGATAAATTAATTTATTAAAAAACAATGGACAAATAGTCCATCACTATAATCCTTACCTTGTTTGGTTATCCTTTAGCAAAGAGTTGTCTACCATTAAAAAATGATTAAGTTACCTACCTTTGTATGAAGCATTACGAAGCTATGTTATTTTTAAATGAAACAAAATGGCAAACGTGACACAGCAATATTTGAAGTTTACAAAAGAAAAAAAAAAAAAGTTAATGGAAAATTTTAAAAACTTCAATGTTTTTTTTTTTAAGACTAAATATTTACCTAAAATTAAATAAAATGAAGAATACTTATTAGAATTATATGAAAATATGTTTTAAATCAAATTTTTATTAATTGAAATTACTTTCATAGACCTTACACACATGAGATCATCATATCATGCTGCTCGGTCTAGAGAGGAAACAACGGGCACTAACCGTTGCATTCCTTAGGTTCACATCAAGGCACACTAAGTGGGCAGTCTGTGAGCAGGTGAGTGATGGTCTGCTCCTCAGCAGAGCCACACGGGCAAACTGCGTCCTGCACAAACCCCCACCATGAGGTCTTTCCTATCAAAGGCAAGACACATTAAGTGGGCAGTCTGTGTGCAGGTGAGCGATGGTCTACTCAGCATTCATACATATTGTGCCTCTCCATCTAGAGAGGAAACGATGGGCAGTAACCGTTGCATTCCTTAGGTCCACATCAAGGCAAGGCACACTAAGTGGGCAGTCTGTGAGCAGGTAAGGGATGGTCTGCTCAGCAGCAGCACCATATGGGCAAACTGTGTCCTGCTCAAGAGGTTATCTCGGCTCTTTGCCACCTTGGTCTGAGCACATTAGATGTGTTATTATATGCGAGTTGAGACTTACTTCTCTTTTTCAATAAATTCATAATTCTTTAAATCATCTTTTTTGTTCTTTTCTAATTTTAGAAGGGAATTCTGGGAACAATTGAATTTTTCTTGGGCCTTTGCTTTTTTTTGTAACAATATAGAATTGTTACAGTTAAGTAAGATAGTCATTGTTAGTTGTTAATCAAATAGAATAGCAATTCCAAGCGAGATTGTTGCCAATTTGGAATTTCAATTTAAAACAAACAAGATAGAAATTCTCAAAAATGTAAAAC
>JAUZSX010320027.1:0-11714 GCA_034780655.1 Idiosepius hallami | reverse complement strand
CCAAATTGCCAAAGAGGCTAAAATTTAACGTAATAAAAGCATAATTACTTAAATAACATTATTACATGAATAAATGTTTTTTTTTTTCTTTGGGGTGATGAAATCACTTGATGTCGGGGTGATGAGTAGTCAACGTGATGAAAAAAAACCACGTGATGAGAAGTCTAGTGATGAATAGACCGTGATGAGTAGTCGGGTGATAAGTCGGTAAACCGGTGAATTAATTATGCCAAAACAATAGAAGGCTAAAATTTTTATTTATTTTTCAATTATAGTTCATTTTTATTTTTGAGATGAGGCTTCATAATTTAGGAATTAACTTTATTATTCGAACTTTTGTCCTTATCTTGGTAGTTTTACTGTTTTCTACACTACGTTTCGGCCTAGTTCACCTTATGCTGTCTTCAGGTGTTTCAACCATAACCTCAAATAAGGATGTTGGATCTCATCACCAAATCCCTAGTAATCACTGCCTTTCAATTCCTACCCAGGTTGGCTCGAGGGATTTACTTGGTCACAAAAACATGGTTTGATAGGCAACAACTATGGAAGGCAGTGATTACTGGTGATTCAGTCACTAGACCCAACATCCTTATCTGGGGATACGGTTGAAACACCTTAAGGCGTCCTGAGATAAATTAGGCCGAAATGTGGTGTAGAAAACATCAAAACTACCAAGATGAGGACAAAATTCCGAATAATAAAGTTTATTTTTGTTATTAATTATTTGAAAGATTTTATTTTAATTTAATCTTTTATTTTTATTTTAGATTTATGCTTCTGAATCAAGACTTGATGTTCTAATAAACAATGCCGGTGTTGGAATTGGTCATGTAGAACTGTCTAAACAAGGTTATGAATATACATTTGCTGCAAACCATGTTGGACCTTTTCTTCTCACTCATCTCCTCATTGGTTTACTTAAAAAAAGTAGTCCAAGTAGAATCATTAATGTCAGTTCTGTACGACATACAAATGTGACAAGGATCTTGGATTTTAGTCGTGATTCAAAGCAAGGATCACTCATGAAATATCCTGGTCTTTATGGATACGACACCAGTAAACTTGCTCAGATCCATCATACAAATGTTCTTAGCAAGCAGCTTGAAGGTCATGGTGTAGTTGCAAACAGCTTGCATCCTGGATTTGTCTCTTCTGAAATATGGAACAAAGACAGCTACAAGAAAAATGTTATCAAATTTATGCGATTTGCTGGTTGGTTATCTACAATTATTGGCCGAACGTCAAAAGATGCTGCTCAAACTATTGTTTACATGGCTGCAGACCCTTCATTGGAAAAAGTGTCTGGGCAGTATTTTGAGAATCTTGCAGTATCTGATCTGCATTCAGCTTATGCTAAGGATCCAGATTTGGCCCAAAAAATGTGGGATGCTTCCATGGAAATGTGTGGGTTGACCAAAAAAGTGGAATAGATAAAAGTTGTAATGGATATGTTTTGACAGAGAGATGAAAAAGAATTTTAATTCAAGAATTAATGGTTGGCTTTTGTTGTGCGTGTATGTGGAAAGAAGAAAAAGAAATAAGTAAAATATTCCTTAACTTTAAAATAAAGTTAATACAATTTATTCTTTGATAACATTTAAAAAAAAAATTTCCTATTTGTTATAATTTGATTAATATTTGTATTGTTATATTTGATCATTACAAAAAAAAAATTTTTTTTTCTTGAAATAATAGAATATATAAACTGTTTTTCTTTTCTTTTATTTTTTCTTTCAATTTTAAAACTTGCTTTTTTTTTTTTGATTTGTTATTCACTGGCTACCAAACAGTTTTTCTCAGGTGCTAATTATTATTTTTGTGATTTTGCTTTTTCTAAATCAAATTAATACAATTTGAAAATACAAACTGTAATCAAACAAGTGCAGTTGATTCTAGTCTGAATATTTATTAATACAAATGATCAATTTTTGAATTATATGAATATTATTTTATTATGCAGAATATTTAAATATCTATATAAATTTAAAGAATATGTTTGCTTTTAATCTTTTTTAATCAATATTATAATCTGGCTGGTTATTAGTTTACATGTAAAACAATAATAATTAAATGAAATCTGTGACAAAAGCAAAATATGTCTCTGGTAAGGTTAATAATTTGACAAAATTAAGTGTTTATCAAACTCATTAGAATTGATAAAATTATGAAAAAAGACATTTTTTAAAGTGTTAACTCCCATACATAAAAGTGTTTCAGTAGAGCTTTGAATCTTTAATGTGTTGAGAAAAAGTAAAGAATGATTTATCAAAAAGAAAGAACACACAAAAGAAAATGTCTAAAAATAAGCCTTTACACATTAGTTTTGGAAAATTCCTTGTTTTGTGGTGTAAATACAGTTTAAGTTTTAATGGATTCCAGCAAATCAAATTATTAAAAAAAACAAAAAAATTATCACAGTTTGAACCTGCACAAAGACCAAGTCATTACCAAATAGACAAACTTCATTTACTTCCAAATTGTTTAAAAAAAAAAAAACTTAAAATTAAGGGAGATAACCCATAAATTCTAAATCTCTAAAGGAAGATAATCGATTTTATGCTTCAGATTCATCAGCCCAAATTGTAAGATTTAACTAAAACCAGTTACAGATATCCACCTCCTTCCTTGAACCCTGAGAACCTATGTACTACATGCTCTCATCACCTTTTATTAATGTTATACCCTGTGAACTCAGAGATATTTATGACTTTAGATTTATTATTCTGAGGCCTACACTTAGAGTTGAAGAAGAAAATAGGCAAACAAATGCAATTAATACCCTGAACATCATACTATGTTTTTTTTTTCTCTAAGAATAGATGTTGCACTTTTGTGAGACTTAAATTTCAACAACAAATAATAATAGATATAATAAAACCACCATTGATCTAGTAAATATTATTGAGGTGAATAAAAGTCTGAATTGTAATTGCTTACTTTTTGGAACCGAGCTAGCAAAAATTTTAACATTTAAGTTGTAGATTAAAAGTTTAGTGATTACATGTCCATGATTAACAATCAGGTGAATAAATGTTAGGTAATGAAGTGCCTGTAGACCGTTTGGAAAAAAAACTGAATGTTTGCAAACTAGCATTGTGCCTGTTAAAAATAATGGGTTTATGAACAATTTAATAATTTTACCGTTAAATATTGCATTTTTTTTACATAAAATATTAATTTCAAACAAAATTTTATACAACAAGTATACAATAAACTATTTTAAAAAATTATTAACAGGTAAAATCAAAACAAACCCAACTGAAATAATATCCTTTCTTAAAGAAATAAACCCACTCTCTAAAATATAAACCAACAAGCCAAATGATGAGCCTTCAAAAAAACAAAACAAAAAAACCCAAAAAACAAAATCTCACTATATGTTTAAAAACTACCAAAATAAAAACATCCAGAATTTGCCACTACAGAAATCCTCCTTCACCAAAAAAAGAAGAAAAAACTCTAACAATCAGCTTAACAAACCAAATAACCCAATAAAACAATTAAAATAATATTAAACCAATAAACAAACAAAATTATTTCTAAAACCTATGAGACCTTAAATAACCAGAAAAGGTTGAAAGGTCATTAAATCCAATCAAACCAACGAAGCCAAATCACTTGGTAAGCAAAGCTTACAAACGTTGGACACTTAAGTTTCCCTCATTTTCAAGATGACTGCCATGATTTTTAAAATGGCATTACAGCTATTTCTTACTATTTTTATTATTATATGTTACATTTTTAATTGATATTCTTTTCTTTTGCTAGTATAAACCCCAATAAGGCTCTCCATAGCTATAAAAATTTTGTTTTAAACTAACATGAATGTGAACTGTGCATGCACAAGACTTACCAGAAATGTAGATTTAGAAATTAAAAGTCAGTAGATCAAACCTTCTGAGCAGTTATAATATCAGAGAGCAATGCAAGAGTCTTAATTCAAAGCATTTAAAATTGCCAAAACAGTTTATTTTACATCTAAACATGATCAGTTCTTGACGTGATACTATTTTTGTTGTTGATGTTGAACAGGAAGATCTCTCCTACATTTGGGCTCGAATCAGTATTCTGAGACCCAGTCCTAACGCAAGGGGATAACTCTATTTGTAGATGTCATTAGCTGCTAAGCAGCTGACCTAATCGGTTGGCTGTTGCAAAGGATTCGGTGCGTGGGGATGGGTAGTTGAATTCCTTTGCTTATGTTGACAGGCCTGGTACGGCACCTGATACCCCTAAATGGTCAGCCATCTTAGTATTGAGGCCCTACATTTTTTTCCAATATAAACTTAATGGTAACTGTAAGTTCTGTACTTTATAAAGCCACTGTTCTCAGATGTGTCCAGCCACACTAGGATTGATCTCTTGATGTATTCAACTACTAGGACAGCTCTGGATGGTGGGATGATCGCAAACAAAAAGATTAAAACAAGTTTTAAGTTTTGTGGAAAGGCTTGTCTGATCATACATAATGACAACAAATTCTTAATGATGTCAATATCTTGCTGTCTGTAATTGGATATAATTAGTGATAAGTATTTTTTCAAAGAGACTTCCAGTCCCAGTCAGAGCACCCTGCATCCTGACCTGTAAGATTTTTGCAAAAAATGTATATGTACCTTGTTGGAAAAAATGTGTGTAACCCTTCAATATGTTTCCATGAATGTTTTGTATCAGTGTTTGTCATTGGTCAATCTTTGCAGACCCGGTTATTAAAGTCACGTGCCAGATTTCCCGCTTTTTTCAACAGATCCTGTCTCTTTTTTCCAGCGACCGGCAAGCGGTCAAGACGTTTAATTTAGAGTCTGAAATGACTCTCTCTGGGGATCTTACCCCAGGGAACCGTTCATTTAACGGTTAGTCCTTTTTATGTTTCGCCCCCTTTGGGCGAATCTCTTTTCGTTGATGGCTTTGTGAAGATCTTCAACTGTTATTATGTGTTTCAACAAGAACATTTTCTTTAACCCTAAAAGGGTGAATTTATATTAAGGTGTGTGTTCTCGCACACACACTAAGAACTTTACTTACTCCGTCCTCTACCCTTCGGACGGTGCCAGAGACCTCAAATGTAGGTCTACTTATACCCGGGTTGTTTCGAAAAATCAACTCTACTTGTTACCAGGCTTGCAAGCCACGAAAGCTGTATTAAATGTTTTCGTAACCATCTACCTGAAGAAAAATCCTCTGGACCCATCTTGAAGGTAAGGTTGCTTACATTTTGTCTTTCGCGCTGCCAAGCTCTCATTTGTGTAGAAGAAATTCTCACAACCTAGACAAAAACGCAATGGCTATTATTTGGTATAATTATTCGAAATATTCACTTTTACGACAACAACTAGATGTACGTAATTGTATTGTATTTGTTAGAAATGACACGAAGACCAAAAACTACTACCGACAATTGCTAATTCAAGACCAATTGTTAGAAAAGGCTTTCGTTAAAATCTCTAATTTCGCAAAAAACTCATTAATGTTTATTGTTGAATAAGCAGGAAAATAATTTGTTCAAACAATTGTAGACCTCAATTATTATACTGAAAATTAATAACATTTTTTTTTTCAAACCTCTGCGTTATTTTATGTTAAGTTTTTTATTGACATTTTTTTTTTGTTAAGATCTTCTGAAATATATCTATTATCTGTATCCTTGTATTTATATGAAATATTGTTGGGATGAAACTGAAGAGAGATAAATGTGGAAGAGAAACGAAATAAGGAGACATGACAATTCTTTTTTTAATCTAGAGGTCTTTATTCAGCTTCCATAACATTGTTGGTTGAATGGAGAGAGAAGGCTGGCAGACCAGTCTTAAACTGAACTTTCATTAAGTCTTCATGGATGGTCCAAGAGGTGCCCAGAGGGAATCCATCCCACGGACACACCACTCTGCAAATTCTGTGTACTGTTAACTAAACTACTCAAATATTTTTTTATAAACTATTGGGATGTTCTAAATCCAACCCCTAATTTCAATATGATAATTAAGTTCAAACCCTAGAATTTTGGCACTATCTTGAAATTTGCCATAGGCCAACAATCCAGGTCCAGTTCTATGGACAACCACTTATCTACGTCTAGCTTGGACCACACGTAATTTTGTAAAAAATCCCTCTAATCATAATAATAATAATAATAAAAATAATGGTGGCTACAAGCTATTTTTTTTTATCTAATATACTATTAAAGCTCTAGTTGTCGAGTTTGAACGGGTTCTACATCTGGTTTTGAATTTATGTGTATGCGCATGGCTAGATCAAGTAGGCGCTATACTTCCAGAAGAAAATATCAAATTGAACTGTGAACATTGGTATTAAATGGTAACCCATCTTACTATTGGCCATGCTTGACGTTGCTTAACTTCAGTGATCTGACTGGAACCGGTGTCTCCAATGCAACTTGACCGTATAAATCATTTTAGAAGTGGTGATTCATGCTTAAAAATTTTTTTTTTTTTTTTAAAACAATGAGAAGATACGAAGAACCATTTTTGAATTAAAAATAAACAAGTAAATAAATTACGGAAAAACATTTTTGAAAAATAGGAAAAAATAATTCATTTTCAAACATAAAGCATTTTCGAAGAAAAAAATATTGGCAAGTCCCTGGCACCAGGCAATACTTCTAGTTTATTCTATTATTAAAACTATTTTGATTTCAATACTTTTTAACATTAATTACCTGACAGAGGAGTTCCTGTCATATTTAAATAGATTTTTCATATTAGCATTAAAGAGGTTCATTTTGTGCTTGGTGAATGCTTTGTATACTATAAGGATGTGAATGACTGTGAGAGCTGTTTAGCATGTTCTGCATCTTTGTTCAGTATAAAAGAATGCGTAAGACTGGTATGTCCTATACGAAGGGGCAATTGGATAACTTTTTCTTTCCTGGATTTTGTAAGGACAGGAGTGTGTTTATTTACTTTGAGATTTATTTGAAATAATTTGTTTTGAGTATATTGATTCCATTCTTGATGCAATTTATTTTGTAGAAATTTATTTTTGGTTTCAGATCTGTAAATGGTATTTTGCAGGGGCAGACTGGGTCATTGTTCAATCAGACCATGACTGATGGCCCAGCACTGCAAAGAGGCCTCTCTGGCTGCCAATAAAAGTATCAAGGATGTCCTTGTCCTTATACACTATAATCCATGCCTTCTGTCTGGGGTCACTCCGCTTTGCCTGTGCATCATAATGTGTGTTTAATGGCAGTAGCTGAATACTGGACATAGTTATGCCAATATGCATAGATCACCTGCTGCACATCTTCTGCATGTGGCATTTAATAGTACAAATTTAGTGGGGTGGAATGGGAACATTATATTTTCCGTTGGAGGGCATATAGCAGTCTGTCTGCCTCTGGTATTTTGATATATTCAGGGGTTAATTTGAGGGCAGATTTGGCTGCTCTGTCAGCTCTTTCATTACCTTTTTTACTTAGCAGTCGAACATAGGAGCATTTCTATATTGTTAGTCATATTGTTCAGTTTGTATAGAAGTTTTACAATGAGTGATTTTTCAATCTTTTTAATGATTTCAGAACTGATCTTTAGTCTGAGAGTATGATAAATTTTTGGTAATTGCTGTTGTAGATGATGCCAAGTACAGGGTGGCCCATAAGTCACTTTATAGTGACTTCAGGTCTATGTAGTGAGGGACTTGCTCCACTTCTAGACCTATTTTTTACACATCTCTACTCTTGAAAATGCGTCACTAAGATCATTATTGCAGGTCTATGATGAGGAGGCCTAATATTGAAATAGCGCTTATAAGATCTTTGCGTTGTAACAATTGATCATCTATTTTCAAAGTAAAATTCAAAATTATCTTTACTTGTTTGTCTTTTTTAAACTTAACCACACCAAAGATGACCAAAGATTCTAGTTTATAATTCTAAAAAAATAAATAAAAATACATTAATAGAAAAAAGCTATTTAAATGTAAAGTAACTTATGGGCCACCCTGTATTAAATATATTGCATACGCTTTTGCTGTAAATATTGAGATTTCTGATGGAATAGCTTTTGTTTTTCTAGAGATTTTATGTTTGATGCTGCTGTTGTTGTTGAGCAGGGAGTCCCTCTTCATCTATTCGGACTCGGAGTCTTCCTGTAGTTATAGAGCTTTTTGCAATCTCGGATTACCCCAAGACTCCCGGTCCTCGCCCTAGGGGGTAACTCTACTTGAAGACATTTTTATACCCGCCGGTTGGTTGGTGTGCAGCTGCTGCTAGTGCTGTGCAGGCTGTCCTTTTGTTGTCTTTTTAGATCCATCTATACGGTGATGGTTTGGGTATTTTAATGTTGTGCTTCTTTTTAGGCGGGTTTATGCTTTGAGAATTTTTTTGGGGGGGCTAAGGTTTACGGTTGTAATTTTTATTGTCCAAAGTGGGATATTTGGTATTACAGTTTTGTGTATGCTTTTAATGGGATCTCAGTGTCTTTGAGTTTAGATTCCATTCTTAGCCTAAAGGGTTTTATTGTTTTTTAGTTACTTTTGAATAAAACAATAAACAATGAAATTTTGCACTAAACCTATTCTATAAAATTTTTCTTTAAGATTTTAATTTCATCATAATAAATAAAAGTTCATGTTTACTTTATACATTTCATCTTGGTCAAAGAGCAAATGGTCTTAAATCTCACTGTTTTGAAACAATAAATGGAAAGAAAAAGATTTTATTTATGAATTTAATATTGACCTATGACCTATTGTCTATTTTTTTTATGGAGGCGGTGGGTGGTAGTGAGTGTGTGTGGTGTATTTAATTTATCTCTGGCAAGAAGTGCCTCTTCCTGCGTGTAGGCCGAGGCCGCTTATTAAATTATTCAAGTTATCTATGCATGTTTGAGGAAGAAATTAAATTCTTGGGTTTCTTTAAAAACCTCTTTGGTATATTTTTTATAATGAAAATTCACTAGCAAAAACTAATAATCACTTTAGTCGGATTTCGTTTACAACCGGTCGGTCGTCGTCGGGGTGTCGATAGAACCCCAACCCCACCTACAAACACCAAAAAAATGTATACGAAGTAAAACTTTTACATTTAAATAAAAATGTTGACTGCATAAAAAAAAAAATTCCAGCTCTTCCCACACATTTTCACTTAAACAAAAAACTCAATTATGGTCACAAAAACAATAAAGTTCGTCACCGAATAATTGTGAATTGATCACGTGAAAAAATATTTATTGTATTTATTTGTTGGATTGTAATGTTTGATATTTCCAGATTTTTTTTTAATTCATTACGAACGTTGGCTACGAAGGAAAAACAATTCGTGAAATTAACGATTATTTTCTATTCATGATGACATCGGTAAGGATAAACTTTTATTTATTTATTTATTTAATTGCAATTTAAGTTCGTATGCCTTTTTTTCGTTGCAAAAACGAACTTTATATGAAGAAAATATTTTTTTACCCCCCCACCCTTTTTTTTTTGTTAAATAAGATTTTTTCATTCATTAAAATTAAAATGTTAAATATGTCCTTGTTTAATATTAAGTGTGGTTTTTACGGGTGGTTAATGTGTTTTTGTTTTAAATTAAAGAAGTTTTTTAGGTTTAATCTTCATTTCAAATTTCGACCAACGAAAGAGACAGGAAAAACCCCAAACGATTAAGTTTATCGACCTGATTTGTTTTTATCTACCCGGATATTTTTATCTACCCGGATATAAAAAGTTTTGTTTTTGTTGAAGCCTTTTTTCCCCCCCACTCTTTTCTTCTTTACTTAGAATTTAAAGATTTATTTCGAAATAAAAGAATGAATAAAAAAAAAATCATTACTTTTTAACAAGTAGCTTTTTTTTGTTAAATTTGCCCAAGTTTTTACAGATTTAGATATTTTTCGTAATATATCATTTTATAAGCACAAAGTTAAGTTATTTTTAGTGGCTAAAAACTTTTAACTTTGAAGTGGCGCTTCTTCTCTTCTTTGGAACAAGGAAATGGAGAAATATTTTTTTTGTTCGGGGACTTTACACTGGTTGTAAGAAGACAGCAATTTGATTGGCTAGGGTTAGGGGTTAAGATTAGGGTTTAGGGTTCGGCCAAATTTCTCCATTTGCTTGTTCTGCAAAAGCACCCCTCCCCCTTTTTTTTTTGGTGCTGCTGGAATGAGTGCTCTCTGCTACTGGCTTGTAACCAGTCACTACTAGGTGGGTGCAAGAAGTGAAAGTGCAGTGAGGTCACTGCCCACTGCCCACTGCAAGTGAGTGAGTGCACTGCTGCACTCACTAATGCAGTTTAATTTACCACGTGCATTAAGAATTAGTTTTAATTAAAAAAATTATTATGAGTGAAAATAAATTTTAAAAAAATCAATATTATAATCAAAAATAATATACACCGGCTAAAAAGGAAGGAGACAAAGAAGCGAAAAATAAAAGCATTAAACCCAACACCTAAAAATTTTTTTTTCGCGGAGCAGAGAGCACTCAATCCCACTCCTCAGCAGCTGAAGATTTTCGAGTCCCTCCCTCGTCCTGCCGTTTTATTTCACCCGGAAAGGTTTTTAACCCTTTAAACCTTAAAGAACCGATATATCGGCCCTGGCGACTTAAGGCAAAAAAAAGACACACACCCAACGGTATTTCAACCTCCACTTTTGGATCCTGACTTAGCAATATTACGAAGTAATCACTCAGAGCCGTTCTATCATAAAAAACATATTAGGGTCGAAATGTCAGTGTGTCAATTTTGCCTTAGGTTACCAAGGCCGATATATCGGCCCCGTAGGGTCGAAAGGGTTAAAAACTAAAATGTTACTGAGATAAAATATCAATTCCTGATAATGGTCAAAGAGGAGTGAAAACCTTCGAAAGACGACTACTGGACTGGGTATTATTACTATTAAGATGCTTGATTTGAAAACTGAGTTTCTTGTAAGAAAACAAGATAAATTCAGTTAATCCTTTTGACCCTTTAATGCCAATATATCGGCCCTGGTGACCTATAAGCAAAAAAAAAAAAAAGACACTCCGATATTTCCTTCCGAATAATAAAAGGCATCTGAGTGAGTGTCCTGGTTGGTCATTTTGATAAGTCAGGATTCTAAGGGTTAAAAATATTAAAAAGAAAAAATTAAATTCTTTTTAATGAAACGGGTCTGGAATATTTTGCCTATATAGCCTATCCTCTTCTTCTTCATTTGTGCTTAGTCCCACCCACCCACACCCTATAATATAAAACTTCGACGCTGGCGAATAATACTTCCCATTGGAGGGTGGTGATATAATAAAATGAAATTTTGAAAACTTCATTTTATTAAGTTCTGATTTTTTTAATAGATTTTTTAAAGAAACTCTCTTTAAAAAAAAATTATACCCCCTCCTGCCAATAAATAGGTTGGTCGGTGACACAGACACACTGACAATAAATGACGTTTTCACTCATCACCATAATTATGTTATTATCGCTTTTTTAAGAAGTTAACAGTTTTAAATAAGCAGAACTTTTTTTAAAAAATAAGCAACATGAAACTTTTTTTTATTTCAACACGAACATAAATTGAAAAAATTAAACAAGGAAACAAATTAAACAAGCCGCGCGTGCGTAGTACCCTTAGCTCTAAAAGTCCCTGAGGGACTCAAAACATATTTTTCCCGGGGTAAACACTATTCAGTTTGTGAATATGTGAACATGCCTCAAAACATAGGTTCCCCTCATTAAATATCGGGGTACCAAAAATAAATATAAATAAAATACATAG
>JAUZSX010320005.1:0-11714 GCA_034780655.1 Idiosepius hallami | reverse complement strand
CTTTCTCTCTCTCTCTTTCTCTCTCTCTTTCTCTCTCTTTCTCTCTCTCACTCTCTCTCCTTCGCTCTCTCTTTCTCTCTCTCCCTCGCTCTCTCTCTCTTTCTCTCTCTCACTCTCTCTCTCTCTTTCTCTTTCTCTCTATCTTTCTCTCTCTCACTCTCTCTCTCATTCGCTCTCTCTTTCTCTCTCTCCCTCGCTCTCTCACTCTCTCTCTCTCTCTCTCTCTCTCTCTCTCTCTCTCTCTCTGTATATGTGTGTACCTATATATGTGCCCGAACGTGCACACGTGCCTGCATTAGCCTGTGTGTTTATACTGGTACACATGAGTGTGTGCTTTTGGGGCGTTATCTTGAAAACTAATGAACAGATTAAATGAATAAAACCCAAAACCACGAAGAGATGGATAAATTCAGTTGTAATTTCATATCTCGAACAAAAAGACACAAACAAGAAAGAAAGAAACGAGAAAGAAAGAAAAAGTTACCTTTCTAATTAATTTCTAGGATAAAATTTTCTTGAAACGAAAAAAAAAAATCGCTGTCAAAAGTTGAAACGATAATGTCTTAAAAGAATGTTTTTATTCGGTTAAAAAAAAGTGTTTCCGACTAAAATTACTGAAGCAATTATTTCCACACTCTCTGTGTTTGTTTGTTTGCATTCCTCTTTCTTGTTTACTACTGTTTTCAAATACCACAAACACTTTTATGCAACATGATAGAAAATTTAAATTTGTAAACAGACTGTGGTAAACAAAAATATAAAATATAAAAATTTAAAAAATTAAAATGATTTATTTATTATTAATTTCTTTTTGTGGACTTTTTTCCTCGTCTTACAAAAAAAAACACGTCCGCAAAAGGAAGATAATAATATGATTAAGAAACCTCATCTCAGAAATAAATAAAATGCAATTATTAATAATTTGATTAAAAATAGGGCCGTGCTTAGGGTGCCCGCAGACCCCACTATAGTGGGAGGGTGCAAGCTCCCTAGGGGCCGCATGCTCCCTAGGGACTGCAAGATTGAAATGGAAAAATATACCAAAATAATTCATTGTTAGGATTAATTAGAAAATCATCATCACATTTAAAATATATATCTATCAATCCATCTTTCTCTCCGCCTATCTCTCTCGGTTTATATATTTGTATAAGTATATATTATACGGTCAAGTGGCGTAGGAGACACCGGTTCCCGTCAGGTCACCGAAGTTAAGCAACGTCGAGCCTGGTCAGTAGTTAGATGGGTGACCATTTATGAATACCAGGTACTGTATCTTGCGCTGGGACGGGAAATACCCAGGTTAGTGTCTGGGGGCGCAGTTGATGCACCCTTAGTCTTTGGTTACACAGGCATCTGTACATGCGGCTGGGTACTGCTTGTGAAGTTCATATTCCCATGAGACTCAACGCTGAATCGTGTGTGTTCAGTGGTTGAGCCAGCTCAACCTGCATTGGTCAGTATGCCGATACACACACACACACACAAACACATAAGTATATACTAATAGTTGAAGTTTCCAGTATGTTGTGGGGAGGCAAATTGCTTTTTTAGGGTAAAGGGGCCATAAGGCTTATTCTGTGACGGAGCCGCTCAGTGGTTAAGCACGGCACTGAAAAAAAATAATTTTTAAACGGTAAAGGTCATTTTATGCCAAGAATAATCATTTTATGTTTAAACACGTAGTTTTTTTTAATGTAATAATTTTCTATTGACGTTGAAGTTTAAAAAAAAACACAAAAATTACTCTTGCAATTCACAATTTATTGTGGCATGGGCGTTTATTCAAGCAGAAAAATGTAAAATTTGTATGACTTTTTATTTGTTTGTTTACGGCATATTAACCTTTTCATGTCATTTAATGCCAAGAACAATCATTTTATTATTGTGTTATTTTTATTTTATTTTTAATTTCTGAACAATGTAATTGGTTTAAAACTTTACACTCTAAAGGGCCGATATATCAGCCTTGAAGACATAAGGCAAAAGACGACACACAAAAATTTTGACCCTAATCTGTTCCTTTGATATAACAGCTCTGAGTGACTACTTGGAAATTTTGATAAGTTCGGGTAAAAGGATTAAGAAAGACGAGTTTGCTGTAATTTAAGATTTATTTTTATTTTTGGTTAAAACGTTAGTCGTTGTTGTTCATATTTGTTTACTATCAATTTTTTGTTTTCACTTGGTTGAATTAAAACTCACAGTTTGCTTAGGGCAAGTCTCGTGTCACCTGCTCTGGCATACGCCAAATAAGGGGTGGATCTTTTAAACCAGTTCTCAAAATTTAGTAAATATCAGCTTGCAAAACCACTTTCACGGATGTGTATAGAAACGCGTTATAACCTATAAAAGTTAGTAAATAATTTTAGATTTCATAAGCAAATACTTTTTTTTTTCGACCATGAACTTTTTTTGTTCTAGTTTGTCTGTTTTCGTACAGGTGGCCTAGTATCAGTCAATTCGTTGCAAACTGTTTGGATAACACGTATTTTTATTTCTCATAGCAAAAGAAAGTGACTAGTTTTTCGTGCATTCTGGCAATATTATATTTACTTGGCCAAGCAGCAACCCAAGTTAGGCAAAAGGCCTTTTTTACACGCTCTATATACCTGGGCTTTTGGATTCAGTGTTGCCTTTCACCTACATGAGTTGCTCTCCTGAGTTAACGAGCCCCATCAGCCCGAGGAAACTAAAGTTGAATATAATGATTTTGGCTGGGATTTGAACTCGCGTACCACGATTCCATTGCTCTACCCTCGCAGCCCTTGGCTTCTTGCAATATAAGTTTAAAAGGATCATAAAATTTTTCCAAAAACACGACAGAATTATTACAGAGGATAGGCATTCGAACTTCCGAATCTTAGCAAGGCCGATTCCCAGACGTTCTGTTTCCATTTGAACTAATACTCTCGGGAAAGGTATACATATTTACATCCCATCCAGCTATGGATTAAATTGGGAATATTGTTTGGTTAAAAAAGTTAAGTGTGCACAAAAAAAAACGCTCATCAAAAATGATTGTTCTCGGCATTAAATGATCGTATAAGTTTAATATACTGTAAAACAAAACAAAGACACAAAATACTTATAATCATAAATAGCATTTAGCTCATGGAAAATAACAGTGTCGTGCTCAGTCACATAACGGCCCCAATGCAGAATACGCCTTGCGGTCTCTTTACCCTAAAAAATGTAACTTTCACCTACTCAACATACTGGAGGCTTCGTCAAAGACTACATACATGTAGGGAGAGACAGACAATCAAACAGAGAGATTGGTTATTAGGTGTATAGTTCAACATATAAGTGTGATAATTTGAACTCGCGTAATACGATTCCAGAGTCCGAGCTTTTACCAATGCTCCACCGTCGCTGCCCAGTCAATCCAAATATGATTGATTATTTTTGTAATTTTATTTTTCATTACAAAAGATGTGAAGCCAAGATAAATGAGTTACTCTCACGCAATACCGCCCTCACCTACCCCGGTTTTCGAATCAGAGTTATGGTTATCGCTAGACGAGTCACTTCCCCGAATTAATAACCCTTATAGGTAACGAGTCCCATCTGCCTGAGACAGCTGAAAGTGAATGAAATGGTTTTGGCTTGGATTATGAAAATATATAATACAATTTAGGCGGAGCATTGGTAAAAAGCTTGGGCTCTGGAATCGCATTGCGTCCGTTCAACTCTCAGCCAGAACCATTCCCTTCAGGCAGATATGACTCATTAACTCTGGAGAATAACTCATCTAGGTGAAGGGCAACACTGATTTAAAAAGCCTAAGGATATAATGAGCACCTAAAATAGCCTTGTGTCTAACTTGGGTTTGTGCTCGACCAAGTAAAGATATCCTTTTACATCTTCATCTAGGTGAAGAACAACACTGATTTTAAAAGCCCAGGGATATAATGGACACGTAAAAATGCCCTTGAGCCTAACTTGGGTTTGCGCTTGACCAAGTAAATATAATATAATACGATTCCAGATTTTCTGCTTTCACACCCTTACATATCAATCCTTAAAAAAAAAAGATTACAAATAAAAGATATTTGATTGCTCGTCTGCTTTTTTAAACTGGTTTATCTTCTGCACTCTTTTCCAATATGGCTGAATGCTTTTTTCATGAAATATTCATATTTTAGGAATTTCTAATATTGAGAAACTAATGAAAACAACGGAAGTGACGAAGATAGTTTAGAAATGTTTATATATTAAAATATTCCATGTTTTGTTTGTTCTTTGTCCTTAGACACTTAAATATACTGCTTTTATCTTATTCAGTTCTAATAGCCGAAGGGCATTAAAAAAAGGTTTTCTACTCTCATCATACACATTGACCTAGATTGTTGAAGACAGTGCCGGGCTTAAGGATATCTCCTATACCCACTCGCAAAATGTCGGGTCGAAGACACCGGTTCCTGTTACATAAGCTAAGTTAAGCAACGTCGAGCCTGGTCACAAGTTAGATAAGTGACCATTTATGAATACCAGGTACTGTACTAGGGTAAGTAACAAACCTTCACGCAGTGCCCCTGCTACTCCTTTCAAGGAAATCAGTTGTTACACTACGCGCATCCCTGTGTTATAAGATAGGAATGAACTTGTAAAATACCCCTTGCGGACCCTCTACTCACAAAGTGCAACAAACTGAAGGCTTCTAAATAATATTATATATAGAAAGACATGACGATAAATATATACAGGAGGTCGCAAAACTCACGCATTATCTTGATGTACCAGAATATATATTTATATACAAGGTGACGCAAAAGTCATGCATTGAAACAAATGATTAAGTAAAGCATTACTGATAACTGATACCTTTTTCCTTCAGAAAATGACCAACAACTGAAGAAACCCTCAGATAGATGTACCATGTGTATGGGGAAAATGCTGCTACAAATGCTGGGGTGCCAGAAACGGTTTGCTCTATTCTGAAGAGGAAATTTATCATTGAGAGATTCCCCTTGTTCAAGATGGCCTAATACGATCGTCAGTGACCAAATGAAAATAGTATTTGAACAAGAATGCCGTTAGATAAATGTTACAATTCTTGGAATTTTGTGATTTCCGCCTTTATGTGGGATTGAAACCTTAACCTTCAGCTAATGTACACTTTTAAAGTGATTACTGCCTTTGGGTGGGAATTGAAACCTTAACCTTCAGCTGATGCACACTTTTAAAGTGTAGATACTCCAACGCCTTTATCCGTTGCGCTATGCGTCCAATGATAAGGATGAGGACAACAGTCCGAATAATAGTTGTACAAATCTTTAAGCCTCATCCCAAGGATTCCGAAAAAGCATACATTAAATTTATCTGCCAAGATAAAAAACGAAGGAAGAAGAGGAAATAATTAAAGGATTTGTAGAACGTCTGCGTTTTAAAGTCACGCTGCACAAACTAAAAATCTAGACGTGGGAATAAAATATCTGATAACAATCTTTTAGACGATTTTTTCTTGAAACACAGACACGGCGTAAAAGGCAAAAGCGATCGGTATTTTTGTTTTGTTTTTAATCTTTTACATTAACGAATTAGAATTTAGAGAATTGAAAACAACAACTTTGTAAGATAAATAACCACATCAAAATATATGTAAGGGCTGGTTTGTAGAAAGATTAGTGGAAGAGATTAGACTAGCGCTGTACCAATGGCCAACAAATTGCACTCTTTGAGATCTGACAAGTGGAGAGACACGGGGCAGATTATTGATTGATATATTTTCCAAGAGAACTGCAACAGAGAAATATACTATTCAAGTCTTAAATACTTCAGTCATCGTAATATTGTAATTTGCAATACACCCTGATCCATGCGGAATAAATGCGTGATATTGATAGATGCATTTTCAAAGAGAGAATTTCCACTCTCACTCTGCGAATGTAGGTTCCATCAGTCTCCACTCTATCCTTAAGCGACAATAATTTCTGTATAAGAAACAAATTGACTAAGGATCAAGTTTGCGATAACGTTCGTATAATATGAAATGAACAGCTTTGGAAACATCATTCTTCGAGTGCTTCGTTCATTTGATGACAGTGCAGAGTAACCAGCACACTAAGACATGACTCCATAACCAACTATCAAATATACCTGATGTAAAATGTGATGATGATGACATTAGACTGAAAGACGTGTCTTCGTACCTCATAACTAGGGCTGTGACAATATATCTTTTTAAGATTATGCTTGTTACATACCTAGCTATTAGTGCTGTGACAAGAGTATTTGTGAAAAAATATTTTGGAATGGCCCTACTAATACGTAAAATAATTAAAAAATAATCAAGTCTGTGACAGAATAATCTTTAATAAAAGCGTATTATCACAGCCCTACTAATAAGTAAAGAATTAAAATAAATACTAAAATCGTAAAATAGTCAAGTCTGTAACAAGGATAATCTTTAATAAAAGCATATTATCACAGCCCTACTGATAAGTAAAGAATTAAAAGAAACGTTAAAATCGCAAAATAGTCAAGTCTGTGTCAAGAATAATCTTTAATAAAAGCATATTATCACAGCCCTTCTAATAAGTACAGAATTAAAAGAAATGTTAAAATCGCAAAACAATATTTAGTAAAATCATATTATCACAACCCAACGTATGACATCAAAGGTTTCTACCAAAACCAGTTTGCACGCAAAGGTCACATCTTGATTACAACAAATATTTCTTCTGTACAACAATGGCACATATCTCTTCTGGTAAACAACAAGCTGCAAGTAAATTTTTGCTGATACTGCACTTTGATTCTTTTTTCACCCAATGGAACTTTATAACTTGCATTTACATTATTTTTATTTTTTAAGTTTGCGCATATGGATTTGGATGCAAGAGTTTGACAGGCCCTCATCAGCACAAATTGTTTAAGTTGAAAAAAAAAATGAAAAAGTAAAACGCTGAGCATGTTGAAGCCTAATGCAGACCGAATTAAGTCACTTGACATCTTAAAGGAAATAAACAAATGAAGAAAAAACTGAATGAGGAGATAAAACTATTAGGGAAAACTGATACCAGCAGCATAAAAACTTGCAAAAGAAACAAACGCTATTCTTAATTTTTCTTAAAAATGGGAGGGGGAAGAAGAGTTGAAACAAATCGAGTATAAAAAACAAAAAGGAAATGCATAGATAGAAAGATAGATGACAACGTAGACGGAACAAGTTAGATTCGAACCCGCGTACTACGGTTCCAAAATTCGATTGCCTATCCACTGAGCTTCGTCGAACGCCCCAACAGGATGTTATGATTACTTAATCTTTAGAAATATCAGTTAATTAAATCAGTTAATTAAAATTCCCCAAGGAAATTTTTTATCTATATGGATGTTCACGAGCGAATTGCAACGGAAGTTGGGTTAGAGTCATTAATGCAGTCTTGGCAAAAATTGATGAAATAAAACTTTTTACGTTGTATTGTCTATTCGATATTTGTTGTTGATTAAATATTGTTTTTACGGCATATCGTAACGTCGAGCCTGGTCAGTAGTTGATGTGTGCCATTTACGAATACCAGGTACTGTATCTCGTGCTGGGGAGGAAAATACCCAGATTGGTATCTAGTGTGGGGCTATCAAAACCTACTGGGTAGATGCATCCTTAGTCTTTGGAAAGACAAGCATCTAGGAGAAGGAAAACTCTGAAGTACTAACCTCCACTGCCTTGTGGATTACCTGAGCTCAGGAAAGGCTAAGGGAGTAAACCCTGAAAGAAAATCCGAAGTTGGAGTCCCTAAGGCGGTCCGAAACTGTACTCGGCTCGTTCCGGTCGCTCCTGCAGCCAACCTGGTGCCAATTGTACTGCTCTGCTCTGCTCTCCTTTGGATTTCCGCCGACAAGGCCGGGAGGGGGGTACTAAGAAATAGGCAGAATTAAAGACCCCCAGAAAATTTTGCCCAGGCCTTGCGCCCTGGACAGGCCACTTCACTGTCGCTGTTCCAGCAGCAGAAACAACACGGGGCGCATTTCCATCGTCCCTAGAGACGGTCGGATGCTATCACATTTTTTTACGGCATATCAACCATGTTGCAATATTTTTTGTAAGTGAGTATCGCATGTATAGTTGTATGTAAATACAAAATATCTATATAGAAGACAGTAAATAGAAACAAATAGCAAAAAAAACTAGCCGACTGCATCCCTGGAACTTTGTCTACTAAAGCATTTATGATTGCTCTAGCGCGATCACATGTTGTTATGCATGGTTGTTTACATGATTCAAATATCGATTATGGTAGAAAAAACTCAACATTTCCTAATCTTTTTACGTATTATTTATATATTTTCAGGGGCAGTCGGTGTGGCCCTGTGGATATGCAGTCGGACTTTGGAATCGTAGCACGAATCCAAGTCGTTTACGTTGAGATGTCAACTAATGCCCTTGGGAAAGGTATGAATCTCCATCTTCCTTCCCGCTATGGATTTAATAATGTAAATTTTGTTATTAAAAAAACTATGAAAAATAAAAATAATGTTTATCAAGACATATTGTTCTATGCATTAAATAACCTAAAATGGTTGATATGCCGTTAAACACTAAACAAACAAATATATTCTCAATTTCATATTCAATCCTGATATTACTGTTAATTGTTTATTTAAATTGATATAATTTTGTTTATTTGTGTTTTACGGCATATCAACCTTTTTAAGTCATTTAATACCAAGCAATCATTGTATACACACGTAGATTTTTTAATAACACAATGTTCGCTATTTAACCCATACCTGGAGGGAATGTGGGGATTTATACCTTCCCCAAGGATATTAGTCAAATTATGAACGCATATAAAACGACTTGGATTCGAACTACGATTCCAAAGACAGACTGCCTAACTGCTTGGCCAACTTGACATCCCCGAAATCGTTAAGTAATAGACGTTTTATTCTTTTCGCTAACCGAAGTCAGCATTAAACTAACAAACTCTAAATGAAATCCATGGGTTTTATACCATGGTCTTACTAAAAATAGCATTCGTACTCCGGAGTCTTGGTGTTGTTGGAAGCGTCCTTTCTTCTCCAAGAAATTGATAGCCGCATCTGTAATATATGATATTTACTTGGTGAGCATCCCCAAGTTTGGCACAAGGCCATTTTTACGTGCTCTAACCCGGGCTTTATATATTCGGTGTTACCCTTCACCTAGATGAACTGCTCTCCCGAGCTAACGAGCCCCATCTGCCCGGGGATGCTAAAGTGAAAGTAATGGTTTTGACTGGGATTTGAACTCGCGTAACACGATTTCATAGCCCGAGCTTCTACCAATACTCCACCGTCGCATCTGTAATATATTAATGCAGGAAAAGAGTTTCCGGCATTAAACGCCCAGTAACATAATGTGTGTGTGTGTTACCGCTAGGTGTTAAATGTTGACGTGTCACTAAAGTAAACGATGACTCAGCATTTATAACTAGCTGACGTAAATGTCACCAGCTTATATAAAAAAAAACGAAAAACATCAGAGCGAGAGAGACATTTTCCAACTGACAAATCTGCACGCTAAACAAGTCAACCCCATAACCCATCAAAAAGAGCAATAACTATGCAACTTTCTCTCTCGACAAAAAATGCTGTTGTGTTTGTGTCCTGGTCGATATATGCATTTTCCAGCATAAAATAAAAACGTCGAATATTTTCTTCTTATGTCTGGTGTTCGTTTTCTTTCTTAAATGGTCTGCTTTGTGACGAACTCGACGTGTAAAAAATGAAGGGTCCACCATAACGCTACACAACCTTACTTTCTCGGTCTCTATTCGTTAAATCTTGTTTCTTGGCACTGATTCCTACCATCGTATTTATAAGGACTCGACACGTGAAGACTGATGACATTTCAAGAGCTTTTTATTTGGTCTGAACTTGAACCATTAGAGCTGACCTTGCACACCTCTGCTTCCTTTCAGTTGCTTTGTTTATTAAAAAAAAAAAATAACCCACGTCATTTTCCGCTCGTGCAAGATGACACTATGACGTCATATCCGGCCAGACTGAAATTTACGTAGAGTCCCGATGCAATTTTTTCCCACTAAGTATTACGTTGTAATCTTTATCTTTACCTTGTCTCTTCGTTTAATTGAATATTTAGATCCATAATTGCCCGAGCCTTTTGGAATATCGTGTACGTAAGGGCAATAATCTAAAAAAAAATGTAAATAGCGTATTAATATACTTCCGCTTCACCCTCGTTTTCTTAAATGAAAAACACACATATATAATAAAAATATTATTAGATAAAACATCTGTCAGCGAAAAATGCTTGATTGATTATTGACTAGATCGTAAAAGAGATTTGAATATTCAGATGGATAAAAAGTGAAGAAAATCTTCATTCAAGGAAATAAACAACGATTTCCTATCTTTATGTCTATTTTCTTTTTTTCTATGTTTAAAAACACGAACAAATTGCTGATAACCGTACAAGTAAATAAATGAATATAGTAAGCCGGATAAACAGTCTTCCCTTTTAACTTACTCGGCTGATGCAATGAGTTGCAATTGCCTATATGCATATTTTGCGTCTGTTGCACAACAGGAATTTCCAACGTAAACATATCTTTTATAACACAAGGAAGGCGTGAACGAATACAGTTATATAGCAAAATAAAATAACTGGTAATTTCATAGTAAATACTGCATAAATAGTAAGTAATAACTAGGGCTGTGACAAGAATATTCTGTTTATGTAATCATATTCTTTGCATACAGAATATTCTTTTAACAAAAAGCATATTTTATCAAAATAATATGCTTTTAACAAATAGCATATTTTTTTTAAAAAAAGAATATTCTTTTTACAAAAAGCATATTCTTTTTTTCAAAAGAATATGCTTTAACTTTTTTAAATATGCTTTTTGATAAAAGCATATTCTGAAAAAATAAAAATAATATGCTTTTAACAGAAAACATATTCTTTAAAAAAGAATATTCCCGAGAAATAAAATCATATTCTTTTTAAAAAGAATATTCTCTAGAAAAAAGCATATTCTTAATCATATTCTTGAAAATTATTTCCAGCATATTAAGGGAATATAAAGCATATTTTAAAAAGAATATTGTCACAGACCTAGTAATAAGTAATATCTATGCACTTGAATGTTAAAATTTAAAGTGAATATCAAGCGAGGTCGAGTTTATTAAAATTATTTGTAATCAAATGGAAACTATAGTTTATTAGTCAGATTTTAATCTTGGAAATTTACGATTCCAATGAATAACGGTATTTAACAGAAATAGCAAAATATTTCGAATGGCTATTGCTTCTACGGTTAACTTACTAATCGATTAAAAAAGCTTCATTCAATCAGTGAGCGTATTAAATGATACGAATGTGGTGACTAAGATGTGAGTGACAAAGCACACTCTGTATCCACTATTATTTTAGTGTCATGAGTTGATTGGTGAAATTATTCAAATTTTTAATTAATTAAGTAAATTAAAAATAAATTAACTAAATATGAAAAAAGTTAATTTTTCTAAAAACTTACTTCATCATTTAAATTTGAGTAGTAACATTTTCAAAAAATTCCGTGTATAAAAGTATACACTGTATTCTGTGTTGACAGAATACAGTGTATAAATAACATTGAAAAACAAACTTTCAAACTTTTGCTGAAATCATGTTATTATTAAAAGATACGAATACTGCGATTTCGTCAATTTCATATATATATATATATATATATATATATATATATATATATATATATATA
>JAUZSX010319995.1:0-7500 GCA_034780655.1 Idiosepius hallami | reverse complement strand
AGTCCGATTGTCTATCCACTGGGCCACGTCGACCGCTCTATATAATAACATAACACACGCTTGCATCGAAATGGCTCTCTGTACTCTTTTGTATGTTTTTTGCTTAACGGCATATCAACCCTTTTATGTCATTTTAATGCCTAGAACAATGTCTATCCACCACCACATAGATGCAATAATTGAACACCCGTTTGAAAGAAGACAACCAGGAAGTGTTAGGTTTTTTATGGTGTATTTTTTTATAAAAGATGAAGTTTTCTTGAAATTACAAAAAAAATTAAATAATTTATATTTTTTAAACTTTTTTAAAACTTACGGTTCTTAAGACGTAGTACGATTCCAAAGTCCGTTTTTTAAAACTTACGGTTCTTAAAACTTAGTACAGTTCCGAAGTCCGTTTTTTAAAACTTACGGTTCTTAAGAGGTAGTACTGTTCCGAAGTTCGTTTTTTAAAACTTAGAACAGTTCCGAAGTCCATTTTCTAAAACTTACGGTTTTTAAAACACAGTATGGTTCCGAAGTCCGTTTTTTAAAACTTAGAACGGTTCCGAAGTCCGACTGTCTATCCACTGAGCCACATAGATGCAATAAATGAACACATATTTGTAGGAAGACAACCAGGAAGTGTTAGGTTTTTTTTGGTGTATTTTTTTTAGTAAAAGATAAAGTTTCCTTAAAATAACAAAAAAAATTAAATAATTTATATTTTTTTTAACTTTTTTAAAACCTTTTCCTAATTTTTTTTTTTTTTGTCTAGAATCAACAGTATTTATTCCCGAGGAAAAATATAGTGTGCCCGAGACAATCGGGGAAGTCTTGATTCCAATTCATCGCACAGGGGATACATCTGAAGAGTTGATGGTCATCTGTTACACCATACCAGGTAAACAAACTTTTTTGTCGTTTTCTTAGCATGAACGTTTTCATAGTTGATGTTTTTTTTAAACAAAAGAAAAATTAAGAATTAAAAATAATATGGATTTAACACCTCTCCGATAATAAAAAAAAAAGAAAGATTAAAAACCTTTCCGGTATGAACTCTCGATTACGACAACAACGTTTCTGAGATTGCTGACGTTAAAAAAATTGGACATTTTATTGGAAGACAAACCCATTCTGGTTGTTTGTTTATGTGATTAGCAGAGTTGTGACAACATTCTTTTATTAAAGAATATTCTTGTCATATTCTTAGTTATTACAACTGTGACAAGAGTATTTTAGATAAAAGTATGTTGTCACGGCCTAATAATACGTAAGAAAATAAAAGAAATGGTAAAATTGCAAAATAGTCAAGTCTGTGGCAAGAATAATCTTTCATAAAAGCATATTATCACAGCCCTACTAATAAGTAAAGAATTAAAAGAAATTGTAAAATCGTAAAATAGTCAAGTCTGTTACAAGAATAATCTTTAATAAAAGCATATTATCACAGCCCTACTAATAAGTAAAGAATTAAAAGAAATGGTAAAATCACAAAATAGTCAAGTCTGTGACAAGAATAATCTTTCATAAAAGCATATTATCACAGCCCTACTAATAAGTAAAGAATTAAAAGAAATGGTAAAATTGGAAAATGATCAAATAAAAGCATATTATCACAGCCCTAGTAATAATGCAATGTTTTAAAGTTTACTGTAAACAACCGATTGAGTATTTCAGGTTTTAGCATAAAGGGCTGAAATAAAAGTGCCCACAAATAAGACAAGTGCCAGTAACAAAATTACAGCTTCGTCAAAATAGCGTCGACTTGAAATAAATTAGTGGAAGGGTTTTCCGTGTTTGAGTCCCCACGGTCTGCAGAGTGAGACACTCACGAAATGGTTGTGTGGACATTGATCGGCTTTGGTGTAATTGAATTTCGCGTCTTTGTCCCGAAGGTGGACGCGATGGTGCTTTGTCTTTTCTGTCGGTATTGGCCTCTCGTAGGCGGGCAAGGGCAGGTAAATATGAAGTTTGTTGGAGTGTGAATCATCGCAAATCACACGCAGCAAATCGATCACTTTGGGGCCCGGATGTAACGAATGGGAACCAAGGTAGAACAAAGTAAAGAAAGAACAAAAAAAAAAAAAAAAAAAAAACTTGATAAAACTAAACTTGGTGAGGCTTTTGTTCATTCAATTACTAAACGAATATTGGCGGTCGACGTGGCTCAGTGGATAGACAAACGGATTTCGGAACCGTGCTACGCGGGTTCGAATCCAAGTTGTTCCGTCTGCGTTCACATGTTGATAAATACCCTTGGGAAAGGTAGGAGGCCAAACCTTCCCTCCAGCTATGGGTTAAATAGTGCAAGACCTCAATGTGGCGGATGATGTCTACAATGACACAACTGCACTGAAGGCGTGGAAAGGCTGCAACAGAGGATAGCCTCCAGTCGTCGCGGTTCTCCACTCCGTGCCATTGGAACAAGGCCAACCTCTGCCAAGGAGTCGTGTGGTGACTGCAGGTGCATCAGTCTCCCCACGTTAAAAGACATCACGCACCGGCGTCCTCCACGAAAGGGTCCACAGATCCAAGATGGAGGACAGTCATACTCGACAACGAGTGACGCCAAGAATCTCCCCCCCCTCCAGGTAAACCTCCTAAAAGCTAGACACTAAAATGGAAACACATAAACAAATACATAGGATTTTTAGGCTTCGGCTGATATTGCGTAATCGGAGAGAATGTTATGAATATTGGACAGTTTATTATAGGAAAAATAGTTTTTTGTGGTTGTTGGTACATCCGCTGTATTTAGACGGATTTATAGATCAGGAAATCGTACAATTTTAACATAAATAGCACTGACTTTCATTTCTTTTTACTTTTAGCAAGCTATTTTGTATGATAGATAGATACATAGATAGATAGATAGATTTTTGGATAGATAGATAGATAGATAAATAGATAGATAGATAGATAGATAGGTTCTTAGATATTAGGATAGATAGATAGATGGATAGATATTTAGATATTAGGATAGATAGATAGATAGATAGTTAGGTTGATGGATGGGCGGATTGACAGATCAATCTCTATGTCTCTATATATGCACACACACACACACACACACAAACATATATACATTTATATATAGGGCAGCGATGGAGGAGCATTAGTAGAAGCTCGGGGTGTGAGATCGTGTTACGCGAGTTCAAATCCCAGTCAAAACCATTTTCACTTTAGCAGCCTCGGGCAGATAGGGCTCGTTAGCTCAGGAGAGCAGTTCATCTAGGTGAAGGGTAACACCGAATATATAATGCCCGGCTAAGAGCACGTTAAAATGGCCTTGTGCCAAACTTGTGGGTGCTCACCAAGTAAATATCATAATTTTAGACGCAAAGTGTTTTTTATATTTGTGCTTAGTATAACATATTTGGATTGCTGTCCGTTTACTTACGGATAATGGTCACATAAAATAGTTCCAATATAATGTGAGAAACTGAGTCTGAGGATAGTGCGCAGATGATAAGACGCTTAAGAAATTCCGTAGCTTTATGTTTCATATTCCCATGAATCATTCTATGTACGTGATATATGGGCATTTGTCTTCAGAAGGATGAAGAAAGATAAGGAAAGACATGGGGAAGCATGCATATAATATATCATTCTTTTAAATAACACTATCACTACTATTTCTAGAAGTAGAGGCTGTAGTGGCTAGAGTAATATTAATGATGATATAAAACATCCCATTGAATTTATTATCCTTATATCAGAAGCAAGTTTCCTTTTTTTTATTTATTTTTTTTTTTTTTCCTTGGCAAGAAATGCAACAATTTTATATATAGATATATTTTACTTAGTCTGTGAGAATAGCAGTGTATGTGTTAGAAATCTTTTAATACGGGCCAGTCAGAGTGGAACATTCTGGAAAGTAAAAAAATAAATAAATAAATAAATAGATATTCCTCAGCATATTTTGCTTGGACATGATTCGCTACCAATATAAAGAGAATAAAAATAATCATGATATTGTTGTGGTTGCCGAGTGGTTAGCAATTAAAAACGGAACAAACGATCAGGTGATATGTAGATAGAGAGTTTATAGCACAGTAAATTAGTAGTACAGAAGTAGTTAGTCATAGTGTAATCAACCAACATCTGGTTAGCCCATCGCTGCCTTCTCGTCGTAGGTGACTGTTTATATGCCCACTGGGCGAGTCCATTGTTTGGTAATCGAAAGGGGATATTGCCCCCACAACAGATTATATATATATATACATTTGTGTGTGCGTGTGTGTGTGCTTACAGAGCAGTAAAGACCCGGCTGGTGACAGTGGTTAGGACATCAGACTGATATTTAATCGGTACGTGTTTGATCCAGACTAGAGGAAGACTAGTTTGCGGAGCCGTCCTGATGAGCCTTGAATGGCAAAACAGGCCTGTAAACAGATTGTAAAATTATGTATATAAACACTTGTATTCTTAAATGGTCACCTATCTAACTACTGACCAGGATCAACGTTGCCTAACTTCGATGATCAGATAGAAAGCAGTGTCTCCAACATTGCTTGACCGTATAAATTATTTTAACAACATAGGGGTGGAGATTGTTGCTTAAATTTTTGTTTTTAAAAACACACAGAAGATACAAAGATGCATTCCTAATCAAAAATAAATAATAAATGACAGAAGTGTTTTTGAAATTTTAGAAAAAATAATTCATTTTAAAACACAAAGCATTTTTTTTTTAATATTGGCAAGTCCCCAGCACTAGAAAAAGCTATTTTCTAAGGGGACAATTTTCCTAGTTATAAAATGGTGTAAATCAAGTTAACTTCAAAACATAGACAGGATTAATTTCATCCTTTTTTTGGATGATTTACAATCAGATTAAATGTCATTTTTAAAGTTGTTTTTATTCATAATATTATTATCCTAATCATTATTTAATAAATATAATGTCTAGAAAATGATAATTACTTTTCAAAGTGAAGCCTCGTATTATTTTCTTGTTTTTGAGATTCAAAGAACTTATGGAAATTAAGATCATAAAGAATCTTGTTATGAATGAGGTTCATTCTGATTATACCTACTTTCATACACTTTAAATATAAACCATTATAGAAATCAGATTGAAGTAAATAGATTAATACGCACATACATCATCATCAACCATTACACCAAGTGGTGTGCTAGCCATTTGCTTTTTTTTTTTTGGCTGTTTCTGTATCATACTTGTTTTTACAAGAAAGGGTCACTAGCCCTACGTTGAAGAAGGACCTTTTTTGGGCTTTTGAGATCAGCATTGCCCTTCACCTAGATGATATCCTCTCCTGAGTTAGTTACCAGGGCAGGTATATGGAATGGTTTTGACTTGGATTTTAACTCTCGTAATACGATTCCATAGTCCGATCTTTTTACCAATACTCCACCTCTCCACCCATTTGTGCATACACATACATATGGAAGGAAATATACATGGATATATATATATATAGTCATTCAAATCTTTAGAAAATATATAAAAGTTTAAATTACACCTGACTTATGTATTTAGCACTAAAGAAAAACCATATGAATACAAATTATAGCAGAATATTTAAAAGCGCACTGAAATGACATTATATACTCAGATGATATTTATTTAATAATCAAAAGAAATAAAAGCATTATACCAATAATACATTGTCTATTACAGAACAAAATAAAATTATCAAAATCCAACCTGTTCATACTTATTTAACAGAATTATATTAGCAATAAAAAGACAAAAATTAAAGAACATAGATAATTAAATCAAAATAGCGAAATATGAATATTTTAATCTAATTTGTCCTGTATTCAATTCAAGTAAATAAATATACAATTAGAAGGTATATCAAAATGTATATAATGAATGTACATTTAATCATATATTTTATTACTTAATTCTACTGACTCCTATATGAAACTGATGATTTATTAGACTTCTTAGTAAATCAAATGGATTAAGGTAAAAACATTTTTATCTAATTTAAATAATCTTGATTGATTCATTGAGTTGATTGAGCACTCTTAAGGTTGAGGTTGAATGTCTTCTTGTCATTTGCTATAATTATAAAAGCAAAGCCTGCACTCTAAAAATGATTAGTGCAGTTAAGATCAACAGGTTGATTTATAAGCCAGTCGTTAGGATGTAGGACTGACATTAAATTGGTTGGTGTTTGAACCTGACAGGAGGAAGAATTGTCCTGATGAGCTGTGAATGGTGAAACTTTTAAGTAATATCCTAAAACCAGTATTCTTGAAAAGTGTTAAAATAGTTTGCAACATTTGACTGCCTTATAGTGTGGTATCACAACTAAAATGATTAGTCAACTTTCTAAATGCTAATAGAACTCTGATCTACAAATAGATCCATACTTAATAATAAAGACCGATCTACAAATAGATCTATACTAAATAATAAAGACCGATCTACAAATAGATCTATACTAAATAATAAAAACTGATCTACAAATAGATCCATACTAAATAATAAAGACCGATCTACAAATAGATCTATACTAAATAATAAAAACTGATCTACAAATAGATCTATACTAAATAATAAAGACCCATCTACAAATAGATCTATACTAAATAATAAAAACTGACGTGTATTTATTTATTCAGTCAAGCTCAGAAAATTACATACTTATTATATAGCCTGGATTGGGATTTGAACTATAAACTGTGAGATTGATGTCATTATTTTTATCATAAAATTCAAATGCTCTACCGACTGAGCTATTAGAGCTATAAGGATTTCCTCCTATTATTTTTCCTAAATTTTTTATACCTTAGCATATGAACTAGATGTTTGGTAACTGATCAGTTACATTTCACCTAACTTCACCTTTTGCATCTTCAGGTGATCAACTACAAACTCAGATAGGAATTCCAAGTTTTTTTTTTTGTCCATATCCCCAGTAATCATTGCCTTTATTAGTTGTAGTCTATCGCAAGATGGGAAGACGGCCAAAAATTAAGTAGGCCGAAACGTAGTGAAAGAAAAACAAAAACTATCAAGATGAGGAAAAATGTCTGAAATAAAAAAAAAAGGTTAATACTGTTGGCGTGTGACCCGCGAGTTGGATTTAGTCCACATGCACTCTCCCATGACGTCTCTTTCACGTAACTCTCATCCTGACTGAGTGAGAGTTACCAGGACACTGAAGGAGTGAAGGACTTAATTTACATGTCTACTTGCAATCTTTAAACTACCGAATCACCACACCTCAACAATTGGCAACAAAGGGTTTCAACTCTCTCACAAGGACTCCCCTATCCAAACCTCAACAAAATACTACGTTTAAAAAAAGTATATTGAATTTTTTTAGTCTATGCTATAAATATAAGCATCTTTTCTTCACACGCATCGTATAAAAAAATTTTAATGAAGAAGCTCATACATATATATATATATATATATATATATATATATATATATATATATATAAGTGGAAATTCCATTAACCTTAACACCTAGTGGTTTGTTGGGTGGCAAATTTGTTTTTTTGTGGTTTCCATAGCATACTTGTTTTACAAGAA
>JAUZSX010319974.1:0-11718 GCA_034780655.1 Idiosepius hallami | reverse complement strand
AAAGTCTGTTATCTAAGAGGACAGTCAATGCTTTTTTATACTAAATTTTATATTATCAATTTCTAATGATTTTTATACTTAATTCATTGCGGGGAAAAAAGAATTTTCTTTTGAAGAATTAGTTTTACTTACAAAAAAGTTGTTTTGATTTTGCTTTCACCGTTTTAATTTTTGGAAGTTTTTTTTTTTTTTAAGAAAAAAAAGTTTTTTACTTTTTCAATCTTGATGAAAAACATATTTACTTTAACTGCATGACAATCAATAGCAAATTCTTTTGTAATTTATTTAATTTTATTTTTGAAAGTTAACACATAACAAAACACCAACATTAACATCAACACCATAAAATGTTAGATTTTCTGATCGAAAGGCAGTAAGTGTTCAATTTCTTATTTTCTTCTAGAAAAGTAGCATCTGCTTGATCAAACCATGCAATGCAGTGCTTGTAAACCAGAAGTTGAAAAGCGGTTGTAGGACCCAATCAAATGTGATCTTGTGTGTGTGTGTGTGTGTGTTTGTTCTAGCTGCAATTAACTGGCCTTGCTTGGTTTCTCCAATTTTCATTTATTCATCTTTAAGAGATAGGAAGGTGTTTACTCTATGAATCATGCGATTAGGCATGTGAGCTGGCTCGTCAAGACTGGTATTTTCAGGACCTCTTGGTTTTGTTTTGGGGATGATGTGGTTGGCAAGAATAAAAATGCTGTCACCCATTGATAATCAGGGGAGAAGTTGAAGGAAGGCGAATAAATATGGTTAACCAAAAATGCCTGTCTTTGTGTTGTTGAATAATCATTTAATTCCAGCCAAAAATAACAACTTTGTTGTTCATCCTTGTATTATTTGCCAGAGAACGGCCTCCCATGGCAGAACGAAACGATGGACAGTGGTACAAGGTAGGTTTTGACCGGGGCTAGCAAAGACTTCCCCACACAAACATCGTCATCAACAAGTTGCTTGCTTCCAAAGACCTTGCTACATTGTGAGGAAGGCTGTAAGTACCAAAAACTTAGTGTTTTTCAAAGTATAGGCATGCATAACCTATCCCCGGCCAGTTCATGGATTCGGAAAATAACGGATAGTCTCCTCCTAAAAATACATTTCTGTCATGCTACATCTGATGATAAAATCTGAACAGAAAGTGTTCCTGATTCAGATGCTTGTCTAGTTTAATACATGAAAACAATTGCAGAATTAGCCCTCAAATAATTATAAGACATGGAAGAAAAAATTATTGAAAACAGTCAATTTTATAATTGAATAACTTTTAATTTTCAAGTGTTTCAAAGTTTATGGAAGAAAGTCAATATAGAACTAAAGAAGCAAATCAAAAGTGTCTCTGCAGAAATAATACTTCAAAGACTAATCTGCTAGTGGACTTGAAGTTGACTGAGAATGATAAGCTCAAGTTAATCTCTACAGTTAATCTATATCTGATCATATTTGAATAATCTTAAAATGGTATTTATTTTTAAGTTTCAATAAAATTTTTTGAAAGGAAACAATTGTTGAAGTTTTCAATCCAGAAAAAAATAAAATGGATTTGTTTTCTTAACTCTTGATTCAAGTCTTAGTAAACTAAGGTGAATAGATTCCTAATGCCATGTTTTTAATTGTTTATTAAAATTTCTCAGACAAATTCAGATCTAAACCTGCACAGCCAGCTTTAATGTATTATAAAATATTGTCATACATTTATTTGGAAGTAGCTGTCATACATGGCAAGTATTTGAATAGATATCAATTTTTTCTAAATCTATTTTTATTATAAATTAACCTCATTATTTAGTAATTTTTATTTGTTTGATATTATTTATAAAATTTAACTTCTAAAAAAATGACTATTAATTATAAATTGATTGTTATAAATAAATTGTTGAAGTTACCAAGATAAACAATTTACTGCAATTTTGTAAGTGTGCTGTGGAGATATTTTAATTGCTTTTTTTTTTCCTTTATAAATTTATGATTAGAAAAAGAAAAACAGTTTTGATACTTGCATCTTTGAGGTCCTGGTCCACCATCATCATCGACATCCATCACTTCATAATCCTCAACACCACTTTTTGTTTGGCCCTCTAAATGAATAAATAAAATAAAATTTCAATTTTGGCTCATTAAAATACTAAAAGTGTTCACTGGAAAATTTTCTTTAAAAAAATATTTTTTTTTAATATAAAGAAAATATGAATTGATAAGTTTTTCTTTGTTGCAATTTAAAAAATATATTTAAATTTATTTAATATAAAAAATACATTTAAATTTAAACATTCCTGTTTTTAGTCATTCAGTTGTAATTTTAAATATCAATTTTGAAAATCATTTTTCAGGCTTAAAAATAAATGCATTCATAGTATTTTCAGTTTTGGTTTATGTTAACTTATTAGTCATTCAGATTATTTACAATAGGGACTGGAAAATTTTCAGATATTTTTTCCAGTAAAAGGAGCTAAAAATTTATAGATTATAGTTAAATTTTACTATCATTTGAAACTGTGGTGAGTCTCAAGATATTCCCTTTTTTTCTCTCAAAAAGTAAATATATCAAAACATGTACTTTTAATTTTTTTAGAGATAATTATTATTTTAGGAAAAAGTTATGATTTTTTTTTCATTTCATGAGTAATTTTTACATTGAATATTTTCTAAATGTTTAGATATATTGTGGTGATACATTGCTTGGGTCTACCTATAACCTCATTGTTTGTACTTTTAATAGGATAAAACAAACAGGACTCACAAAATGGTGCCTGATTGCAATTGCATTAAGTTAGAAAAAAAGGTTTAGAGAAACAAAATTTAAAAAAAAAATCCCTTATTAATAAATAATATCAAATATTTTATGAAAGTTTGATAATTTCTTGATTTTTAACATTAAAAATAAGAGGAGTAAAATTTTGTTTAGAAAAATGAAAATAAGCTGAATTTTAGCAAACTTTGAACGAACGGTTTGTGCATAAAGCATAATCCACTCCAACAAAAAAAAAAAAATTTAACTTACCGGCACCAAAACCTCTTCCTTTTCTTTTTTTAGCATTTTCTTTTAATTTCTGAAGACCTTCTGAAAAAGATAAAGAGAAATATTGCGTACACCATGTTTTTTCTTCTTAAATCATTCAAAAGCTATGGATTTTTTAAATAAATGAGATAAAAGCTTATTTTTATATAGAAAACTAGATAAAAATTTAAATTTTAAAATCTTGTAATGAAGCAAGTGTAATGTTTAAAGTAAAAAAATGATTGAAAGGGGAAAGCCAACGGCCTTAACATCAAAGAAGACATAAATCACTTAATTTATTTTTTGAGAATCTTCTTTCTGTTTTTTATTAAAAAAAATTACCAAAAACAATTCATTTGAACTGGTGGTGGTGGTATTCAAGTTTTTTAAGACCTAGTTCTAAGAAAACAGATTGTGTATATATTAATATGTTTTTAGTGTCAGGATAGTGTACCACTGTACCATAAAGAAGCAATAGAAGGAACTAGATCTAATTAATGCTTTTCTTATCATTCATTTGTGCAATATGCACTATTAGTCTGTACAAAGTAATAGGCAAACATTGTCATACATGCAAAAGTTATGTGAGTTGTGCGATGCGATTGCGACAGTGCGACACTTGTGGAGTTTGATAGTGGGCTAAATTAGTAAAGGTCTGAATAGGGGTTTACGAACTTTTAATTATAGGTTTGCCGAACTCATAATATTTTAAGCAATGGACTGAATCTCATATCACTGCTTAAAAACCTAACTTAGGAAAATTACCAACTAGTCACTCAGACCCATTATTAGAAGACTGTGTTAGGGACAAAATATTGGAAAGTCTTCTTCTTTTTCCCCAAGGTTGCCAGGGCTGATATATTGGTCTTTAAGTGTCCAAACGTTTAAATTCATGATTTCGTAACATGGTTTGGTTACTTTCGTTTTTTTGTACACACTTAAAAGTTGGAGGAAATTTTTTTTTTTAGAATACAGTTTGCTTGCTTTACATTTTAATCATAAACTCCGATAAAGTTTATTCTTTACTTAATAAACGGTGAAAATATCATATGGATCGGAAGATTGATTTCTTGATTTTTGGTAGAAAAATATGAGTAAAAAAAGTGTCGAAAACATTTTTTCACTTTTGTTTTCCAATTTGTTTTTATTTGAAACAAAAAGGTTAGTTTCATTCTAATCTAGCCCAAGTGAGTGCACACGCAGCACTGCCACTGCACACTTATGACTTTAAAAATATTTTCGGTATCAAATTCTTTTACGATAGCGATATTTAATGGAACTGAGAAGAAACATGAAAATTGATAGGAAACAAAAGACCAAAACCAAAAACACTGTTAACTACAAATAGGGGACAAATAAGTAAATTACACCGTCAATTTTAAAACTAGAAACGCGAATTAAAATTCACAAATTATATCCCCCCAAATTTTTTCAATTAAGTATTCTCTTTATTTTTAGGTTAACTGAAGTTTTAATTGTGTGTTTCAGTTTAACAGAATACATAAACATGATTGAGAATTGTTTTACGGAATCTTTAATATCAGGCTTACAAGTTATTTGTTTAATTATCCGCGTGCGCAAAACTGTTACCGATGACGATTTTACAAAAAGAAAAGTAAAATCGATTTTCACTTTCCTAGTAAAGAAATTTGTAAGGATATTTGAATCAACAGATTCATAAAAATATGCAATAAGAAATCAAAATCCCTTACGATCTCCTTCTTCGTCGACTTCAAATTCTTCCGCTGCTTCTTGAACGTCCAATACATCAGCCATTTTGTTAACGATAACGTATTGGTCGAAATTATCGCCACTTACTTTAGAACTCTCCTGTAAAGAAACAACAAAGTTCAAATTTGAGCAGAAAAAATACGTTCAACGTTTTTGACAGGACAGACAGCTCTAATCGAAATATGTACTCTTTGTTTAAAAGCATTGTTTATAAATGAAATATTTACAATAAATAAAAGTTTTTTTAAAGACCACTTTTTTGTCATTCTTTTTAATACAACAATAATAGTAACATTAATAAAATAAAAAAAAGAGGAAAGGTTTGACCTGATGTTATGTTTTGTTTTTAATTCGTCCCAAAGAAGAGATTTCCAAGTTTGGGTCCAGCCAGACACTAACTAAGGCCTTCAAAACCTGGTCTCTGCAGCTGCAGAACTTAAGAAGAAAGTACTTGGTGGCAAAACACATTTAAATTTGAAATCACTGTTAAAATGCTTTTTGGTCAGGAGCTGGTAAGATTGCTTAATAAATACTACCTACAACAACAAAACACACTTCGTGTGTTAATGACAGACAGCCTGAGGAGAAGAGCAAGAAGAGGATAAAGAAAAAAAAAAAATGACAGAAGACCCCAAAATGAAGCTTAGTTAAGTTTAATTATAAATCTAAAATATTAAATTTTATTCTTGAAACTCAAAAGTTCTTTATTTTAAAATGAATTTATTTATTCCCTCCCCTCTTTTCACTCATCTCAACAACAGTTTTTGTCACCCAAACATTTTAAACAACGTCAAAGTCATAAAGTTCTGTTAGAATAAAACATTTTCTAGACAATCTATCTCGCAGTTCTAATGTTTTTAACAGAGAAAAATTACTTATAACTTCTACAATATAATAATCATAAAAAGTAAGAAGGGATAAAATTTAGTAAACTTAAGTACAATGTTTGAGTTTACTTTTAAAAATAAGTCTGAACTCAAGAGTAATTTCCCTTTATAAGTCAATCTTCCAAAACTGAAAAAAACATGGCGTTAACTAAGGATGCCACGCATAATGACTCTAACACGGTGGCTGTTCCTGTGTTGCCAAATACAAATAATAACAACCCCTTAGCTCGGAAATTAAACAAAATATTAGAAACTAGGATCGATAATGACAAGGTTTGATGAAAATTATGTATACTTTTTTAAAAATAAATAAACAGACAGGGTTAACTGTCATCATTTACGTTTATGTTGATAAATTATTATTATTTTTACGATGTCTGCTATTTTTTGTTTTCATTGAAAAGATTAGCTTAAAAAAAAAGAAAAAATGTTTAATATTATTTCTGATTTATTTATTTTTAACCTTTTAATCCATTTCTTAAATTAGATTTAAAATACAAATAATTTTATGTTAAACAAAAAGAAGCTAGTTTTTTTACGCCTGTTTACAAATTTTATTGTAGAAAAATAGTTTTAATACAAAAGTGCAAAATTACGAAAGAAAGGACTCTCGAACACACAGGCGACTAAACCGTTATGTCACTAATGTAATTAATATATCCTATTTGGTTGCAGTTAAATTCGATTTTTATTATTTTTTTATTTCTAAAAGTTTTCAATTTTGGTGAATCATAATGTAAAGATAAGATAACTTCTGCCCCGGCATGAGGCAGGTGGGCACCAGTCACCACCCAGGGTTATTCGGGTTTGGTTTGCCCAAATATTGCATTTAAAATTGTTGCTGACAAATAGTTTTTATTGTAAGGAAGACCATGAGCCATTTTTTTTATCTACATGTTTTCCATGGCCGCGGCCATTCTTTTTGTCTTTCTGGCGTGCCATTTGAAGACCTAAGTTAAAATGAATCGAAAGAATAATAATTCTAACCCTACTGCGTGTGCATATCGGATTTCCTTTCTATTCAAATATAAAGTTCCGTTTTAATAATTTTTGTTTTAAAATTGCAATTCAGCTTTAGGACAAAAAAATTGGATGCGACCATTAAAAACCTGTTGAAAGTGAATGTCTAAATACTATAAAAACTATTTGTCGTCAACAACAATCTTAATGTAAAATTTATAAAATTATTCTGAAAACCCATTATTTTTAATGGCTATTTATTATTTGATAATAATTGATGGAATGAATAAAAAATGTTAGTGAAAAAAAAATTGCCATGTTGATTTTGGCAGGATTGCAATATTGCATTCATTATGGTGCCTTTTTCAAATGAAAAAATAAAATATACATTTCTCTTAACTTGATTTAAAAAAGGCACCAAAATACAATCTTATTCCAGTTTTTTGTTTTTCATTGGGTTCTGAAAAATCCTAAATAAATCCTGAGTGTTCTTTTGTTTTTATTATTTTTTGCAGGAAATGCTTGAAGCCCTTAAAGCTTTGTCTACCTTTTTTGGAGAAAATAGTTTAAGGACACGAAGGAATCTACGCAGTGACATTGAGAGACGAAACTTGTTGATCAATGAAGAATTTGTTCAAGCGTTTCAAGCTGTTGAAGAGGTAATTAAGTTAATAAGGGATTTTATTGTTAGCTTTCATGATTTCAATCTCTCTCTCTGTCTAGTCTCCCCCTCTCACATAACTCGGAATTAACCCTTTAATATTCCATAAATCGCTAAATAAAAGTCAGATTCTGCTTATTATACTTAACATTAATTCAATAAAATCGATTAAAATAGAAAATAAGATGGTGAGCAAAGATCAAAGTTTACAAAACCAAAAGTTTAAAAGAAAAATTGATTTTTTTTCAAACAAAGGCTGGTTTTTCTTAAATAGTGACAAAAATTCAAGCATTGTAAAGTAGCTTATTAAAATTATGAAGTAGTAACTCAGAGCCGTTATATTAGAGGAACATATTAGGGCCAAGATATTGGTGTGTCTTCTTTTGCCTATTGTTGTTAAGGCCAATACATTAACCCCTTACGTTCCAAAGAATAAATACTTGAAATCTATTATTACAATATATCAATACTTAATAAATTTAGGTTTGATATGAAAGATATAAGCCTAAATCCATTATTGTTTTTTAAAATAATATTTATATATAAAATATTTTAAGACAAAATACAGGGAAAGGCCTCCAAGGTGTAGTTTTTTTATAAAATTGTGTAAAATAATTTATTTCTCTTATTCAAAAGGATTTTTGAATATTGTTAATAAACCCAATAACAAAACATGAATTTATTGAAATAATTTAATTAAATTCAGTTAAATTAATATCTTTAAACTTGTTATATATGTTTACTATTTATTGTGCAATCCCTTCAACATTTCATTAGTTTTAGATTTAAATTTGTTTTTTTTTTATTACTTAATTTTTTTAAAAATTTGAACACTCATTTATTAAGTATTAAATTTAGAGTAAAAAAAAATACAGCTTTGAACAAAAAAAACTGGTAAAATTATTTTATTTGTTGAGAAAATTAAATTCATAATAAATGATGATTTTCAGATGTTTGGTGAACCTTAAAAGATTTGGCCAGATTGCAATTTGAAGGTCAAAATAGCCTCAACTCCAATTTCATAGAAACCAAATATTTTCCCTAATCACCATTAATGGAAACAATAGATTTAATAAAAAATGGCTTCCTTGTTTAAAATTTAAAAAAAAAAAGCTTTGAAAAAAGTTCTGCTTCTAAAACTGAAAACCGTTTTAGTTTTCTGGTTTAAAATCAAAAAAAATAAATATTGTTTATTTTTCAAAAAGAAGTTCTGCTTATTTAGAACTGTTAACTTCTGAACACTGATAATGTTTTTAAAGTAACATATTGGTGTTTATGGAAAATTTTCTTTTTATGTGAAATAGGAGTCGAGGCTATTTTGTCCTTCAAATTGCAATCTTACCAAAGTTGTTTTGGCTTTCCTTTCAATTTTACTGTAAATAAATTGTCTTTATTTTGTAGCAACTGAACAGTGTTTATACGGATGTAAAAGCTATGAATGAATGTTGCCTGGATATGACAAGCAGATTGAAGGTACATTTTTAAAAAGAATTAATTTTTTTTTAAATATCAGTTAATTCAGTTACCAATTAAAATCAGTCCATTATTTATGTAAATATTGCTGAAAAAAAAATTATTGATTTTTGAATTGTTTAAAAATAAAGAAAAAAATGTAATGAGTTGAGTGTGATTAATTGTCAATCACTAATTTTATTTCCATGTGGTTTAATCTGTAAGGCAGACCCCTGTTCTTGTTATTTGCTGTAGTGTCATTTTATGGATGACCTGCTGTTAAGGCAAGCAGAATCAAGGACATTCCAAAGAAATATTTAAATTAATTAACTGATTTATTTTTTTACATTTTTTTCCTTAACTAATCTTTAGTTAGAGAACTCTTCTGTAAAAAGTGGGAAAATTTTCAATAGTATAGTATTAGTATGGTTACCTTTCTTTAACCTACATACTTGCAGTTTGGGCTTCTCTTCCACTCTTTCTCTTTCTCTCCATGTGTGTCTTGTTTTGTTTATATTGACATCTCATGACGTAAATCTCCAGCCTTCAACTGCTGGGAGCTTTTCTCTGTACATCAGAGAACAATGGTAATTTGTTTGTGTGTAACAACCACACATCATAGATCAATGGCTTATTGTCCTTCTGTTATTCTTGCAACCAACCAGGCTTAGTTCAATCCCAGACAAGGGTCCATCATGTAATAGTATTACTTTGTATTTGGATATAAAATCTTTATTAGATTTTCTTTTGATATTTTTTTAAAATCCAGGCAGCAAAGGAACAGACAAGAGATTTATTAAACCAAACAACTGGATTACAAACAGAAAGGTTTGTTTAGATTTGTTTGCACAAAATCTAAAAAAAAATTGTTTTTGAAGATATAGTTTGAAATGTAGAAGAAAACCAAAGGAACATTAAAAATGCTTTCAAAAAGAAATTCATCTAAAAATGAAAATTTTAATGAAATTAGTCTTAAGATTCACAGCTTCTCAAACGGCTGTTTGGGATGACAATGACAATCAGTTAGGGAAATAAAACTCACCCTCTTTCATAAAAAGGCCATCATTATAAAATGGACAGAAATATATTTTCAGAAAAGTTGATTCACTTAAAAGATTAGAATGATTCCATAATTATCTATTATTAAATATAAAACATTAAAAATTTGCTAAAAACCTCCTTTTCAATGCTTGTTTTTAGTCACAATATTTGTATAACAGTAAAGATTTAAGATTTAATAAAGAAAACATAAATCAATCCTAAAATAATATTTGGTTGTTGCTTTTAGAATGAAATTTTGGCTTTTAACATTATAATTAATACTTGTTATTAAACTTAATGTTTGATTATTTTTATTTTATGATATAAATCATCTTTGAATTCCTCAATATTTCTTCTCTTTTTTTTTATCCAGTCAAAAGCTACAAATGAAAGCTCAAGTTGCTGATGCGTTTTTAGATAAATTCCAATTGAAACCAGAAGAATGTAAAATTCTACGAGGATCTAAAAGTACTGGGTTACATAAAGTAAGATTTATTTTCTACATTCTTATTTGATAAACACTGTAGCAAGCCTGGTAAGTGCTTCATGATAGATTTCCAAATAGGGATAAAATATGATAAACTTTGTATCTTCAAATAATACTTTAAGAAACTTTAACATTACAAATAATGTTAAAAATAATAATAATAAAAATTTTAGAAAATAGAAAAAAAAATTCACCCAAAACCAATTATTGATTTGGTTTAGTTTTTTACAGCATATCAACCTTTTTGATCAGCGATCAACTAAATGTCATTTTCACCTTGATTTTATCTTTACACATATACAATTTAAAATTTTTTTTTAAAGTTTAAGTTTAATTAAATGTGTATAAATAGAAAAGTATTTGTGTTTATGTGAAAACACGATTGCGTAACTGCGAGGATCAGCAACATGGGAACTTGGCTTTCAGCATTTTGTGGTCGACGTTCTGTGAGAGCAAACAAGATGTTGATATGAGGCCATTGGGTAGATAGCATTTAATGAATTATCAGGCGGTGTTTCAATGAAAAGTCCATTGGAGTTAACAGTTATTTTGGGTAGATGAAGAGTTGAGAAATCTAAGATACTGCATTAATTACAGAAGTTGTTTTGTTTTCATGAGATAAAAACTTTGTTGATTTGTTAAATTGATCAGTTCATTGCATGATTGAATTGTTAATTACAGAATATATTTTATGTTCATAATACAAAAACTTTATTGATATGTTATATTTAAAATGTTATTGTTTTTTGTATTGATCTGATAAACTTAATGGTTAAACCATTAATTACAGTATTTAAGAAATATTAGATGAATTATCAAACATTTGCCAAAATGGTATCTTTAAAATTAAAGGAGGTTTTAATGTTTTACTAACTGGTATTAAGTGAATTTTTAAAGATTTAAATTTCTATATCAATATCAGATTTCTTATGAGATAAGATTTGAATTAGGTATTAATCACCTGATTTTTTACTATTCTCCCTTGTTATGGAATAAATTATTATTCTAAAAATTTTGTTGACATTATAGAAAAATATTTTTTTCAGAAAAATGGCTTTTTCTTTTTTAATATTTATAAAAATGAAAACTCCAATGGACAAATTAATAACGTCCTGGTACATTGAAAAATATCTGCATTACCAAAATTGAAATGTCAAACACAAAATGAAGACATATTTTTATATTATCTTATCTATTTTCTTAAATGCAACATTCAATAAATGTTTTATATAAATCATATAAGTTTGTATTTTTTTTTCTTTGTTTCTTTTTATTTAGGATTTTTTTAAAGTCCTTTCAAGAGTGAAACAGATTCATGCAGATTGTAAAGTTTTATTACGAACAAATCAACAAACTGCAGGGTAAAGAAATTCTTTTATTTTTTTTGTTATAAAAAAGTGGATCATTGGAGAAAAACTATTTCTAACTCAGGATTTTCTATAATTAATCAATCAAATGCCAGAATTTTTATTTTCATTATTATATACGCTTTATATATATA
>JAUZSX010319953.1:0-11718 GCA_034780655.1 Idiosepius hallami | reverse complement strand
TTGTTATAGTGTCGTTTATTTGCGTATGGTTTTGGGCCAAGCAGGCCGCATGTGGTTTATTATGTGTTACTTCTACAGAAAGAAGTCAAAGTCTGACTGACTGCCATGGTGAATAAAGATTAAACCCTGATTTTTGTTTTTGTAGAAGGTAATGGATCCGCTCACCCATTCCAGGCATCTTTAGAGATTATTTCGAATATTGAATGTCAAAAACAAGTAAAGCATCTTTCGGTATCAGAAAAACATTATTTTTCGGAATCCAATACAACATTCTGTGCAGTTTCGGACAAAGGGGCCGATTCTTGTTATGTAAGTACTTGTATACTAAATTGTTTAATAATGACGAAAAAATATAGAAATAGAAAGAAAGATAAATTTACATCAAATCTATTTCCCTATCAATCCAAAGTAGTTCAAAAACCAATGTGTTTCCTAATCAGTTTTTAAAAAATTGCTTTCGTATTGAAACATTTAAAAATGCATAGTTTTAATTTATAAAAAAAGGCTGTTGTCATTTAAATGCTTTATAATTGAATTTAGTTTTTTTCATAGTGTACAGTGACTTTCCGGGCACCCTGTATAATCTTCAAAACCAATATGCAAGAACTGATATCTTTTTGGTTAGATATTTAACCCTTTTAACCCTAAAGAACCGATATAACGGCCCTGGCGACTTAAGGCAAAAAGAATACATACGCACAACTATATTTCAACCTCTATCTGGATTGGATCCTGACTCAGCAATATTACCATTTAATCACTCAGAGCCGTTCTATTAAAGAACCATATTAGAATCGAAGTATCAGTGTGTCTTTTTTGCTTTTGTTTATTAAGGGCAATATATCGGCCCTTTAGGGTCGAAAGTGTTTTAAAAATCTGGATTGATTTTTAAAAAAATCTAGATTGATTTCGAAGATTAAGCATTTTAATTGTCAAAGGGTTTTTTGTTCTCTCTATAAAATTTTAATTTCCACGAAACATTCACTTAGAAAGTTCATACTAAAATACATTCATTCATTTAATTTTTTTAGGGAGATTCCGGAGGTCCCTTACAGTGTTACCGTAACGGGCGATGGTATCTGACTGGAGTCATATCGGCTGGCTACAAATGTGGAGAAGTGCCCGGATTATACTCAAGGATTGGATTTTTTATTGACTGGATTGATCGGAACATAAACGAAAACTGAACATCTTCACAAAGAGCACAGAATACATAGCCAATGTACTATGTAAAATACACATTTCACGCGGCAAGCACACAGATATACACTCGCACATTAACAGAAAGACAAACACACACATACAGAAACACACACACATGCAGAAACACACACACACACACATGCAGAAACACACACACATGCAGAAACACACACACATGCAGAAACACACACACATGCAGAAACACACACACACATACAGAAACACACACACATACAGAAACACATACCCACACATTAAAAAACGCATACAAATGAAATGAAAAAAACAACAACAAAAACCCCAACAGATTAACGCATGTACCAATGCATATGACAGCAGTTATAGAAATGAAAATCTTTAGAGCTGAATTAACCATTTAGAGAAATTGACAATAGGATCTTCAATATTTCAAGTATACACTTTGAAAATAATAATAATAATATATAATGAATTGCAGGATGGAGAGGGTTTGCAAGGTATCCAGTATACTGGAGTACCAGAGGAAACGTAATGTCATTGTCTTCAGGAATCGTTATCAGGCGTTGAGGATGTGAAAACTCTGCGAATGGCGAGAGAGCGAAATGTATACGGAAGGGGGAAAACCCAGAGATATGTTGCACCATACAGTCCTTGACTGGAAGGTGTGGAACCAGCTGGAAATCAGGAGACTTGTTGTCACGCTGATACCAGTAAAAACCGCGGGTTGATGGGTGTGAAAGCGTCTGATGATTGGTGCGAGATCCTATTATCACAATAACAGGGATACCGATTACCCTAGAAGCCCGAGGAAGCCCCTAACAAAAAATACTGGAGTAGAGACTACAAGAGATCAACACCAAAGAGAAAATACACATTATACGCACTATAAGACTCATGCAAACCGCTGACATAATCAGAAAAGTAATGGACAATAGAAATCGACCCAAACAAAATGTAAAGAGAACGCAGATCAGACTAGAGATGATTAGTCTACATTCCAAACATTATTTTAACTAGTTAAAAGACTCAAGTGCTTTCAGATCAAATCGTCCATTTGTAAAAAGGTCCAATTTGCCATATGACCATTGCAGTTTCTCCCATCGACAATAATGTCCAATTTTTTAATGTCCACGAAAGATTGTCCAATTATGCAAAATCGTCTATTGGCGAAAAAGGCCATTTTTTTTTATCAAATAAATTAATTATATAGATAGATAAGTATATCGTTTTTCAGAAGGGTGGGGTTAGGTAATTTACTTTTTGGATAGCAATGTTTTCGTTTGGATATTTTGTGGCTTTTTCTGCGAAAATAAACTTCGAATAGAACAATTATATTTATTAATAAATTGTAGTAGATTCTATTTAAAACACGTTTTCAGATGTCCCGAACATGCAGTTAGAAAAGAAATTGAATTGATTTTTGATAAACTAGAAACATTTAAAAATTCATTAGAAAAAACATGAACTTACTGACCTACAAACACTTGAAATTTAACCATGTGAGCCTTCCTTACTGAATTGTTTCGGAAACAAAATAAACTTGTTTCTATTCACGCACTTATCTTTTTTCTTTTTCTAAAAATACTTATTTTTTTTTTTAGACTTAAATATGTCTCCAGCCAATAAACAAAAGATTATTTCCAACATCCTTTCCACCTTTTCGTTCTTTTATCTTCAAAATAAACCAAATCAAAAGCCCAATTTAATTTTGGAGAACTGATAAGCTTTTCTCCGCTCCCAACTTTATTTCCTTAATCGGATGTCATCAAATAAAAGGGAAAAAAATTAAACAAATTACCATTGTTTTGTACGATTCATTTTTCCGTTTTTTTCCTTTTTCGTCTAATTTTTTCTCTCCTATTTTTTCTTCTTTTCTTTCTTCTTTTTAATTCTTCTATTTTTTCTCTTCTTTTTTCTTCTTGTATTTTTTCTTCTTTTCTTTCTTCTAGTGTTTTTCTTTTTTCTTCTTTTTCATTCTTCTATTTTTTCTTATTCTTTTCTCTTGTTCTTCTTTTTTTCTTTTTAATTTTTCTATTTTTTCTTATTCTTTTCTCTTGTTCTTCTTTTTTTCTTTTTAATTTTTCTATTTTTTCTTTTTCTCCTATTTTTCTTTTTTCTTCTTTTTTTTATTTTTTCTTTTCCCTTTTCTCTTCTTTTTTCTTCTCTTTTTCTTCTCTATTCTTCTTCCCTTTTTCTCTTTCCTCTTCATATAACTATTCTTGAATTTGATATATCTACTAAATTCACAAAATTGCTCGATTATATTTCTTTAACTGTTTTATTTCATTTAACTTTTTAGGAAAAAAACATCCAGATGCATTCATTGATCTAAGAATTCTTTTTATATCTAAATTAAAAACTCTCTAGCCACAATCACGATATACGGTTGTTTTTCTACTGAACTATCGCCCCCGGGCAACGACAACTTGACTCCACTAATTATTTCTCCCTTCTTTTATATAAAACTTTATGAAAAGTATTTTGGCTTGGCGTCTGTAAAAAGGGAAACATATTTTCTCTTTCTTTGTGTCTCTTTTTAAAACGCATTTCATTTTATCTTTCGTCCTTTTTTTTTAGTTTCTTGTTCTTCTGCTTTCTCTCTTTTTTCCTTTTCTTCATTCTTTATTTACTTTTCTTTTTTTTTAAGATGTTTTTTTTTCGTTGTTTTCTATTTCTTTTCTTTTTTTTTCTTTAAAAGTTGTTTCTTTCTTTCGTTATTTTCTTTCTTCTTTCTTTCCTAAAAAAGTTATGTTTCTTTCTTTCGTTATTTTCTTTCTTTATTAAACCTTTCGACCCTGACTGATCAAAATTACCAAATAGTCACCCAAAGCTCTTGTATTAGAGGAACAGATTAGTGCCATACCGTTGGTGTGTCTTCTTTTGCTTTATGTTGTTAGGGCCGATATTTCAGCCTCTTAGGATCCAAAGGATTAAAAAGTTATGTTTCATTATTCTCTTTCTTTCTTTCTTTAAAGTTTTACTTCTTTTTTGCGGTATTCTCTTTTTCTTTCTTAAAAATTATTTTTTCTTTCGTTGGTTTCTTTGCTCTTTCTTTCTTTCTTAAAAATTCTTTTTCTTTCGTTGGTTTCTTTGTTCTTTCTTTCTTTCTTAAAAATTCTTTTTTCTTTCGTTGGTTTCTTTGTTCTTTCTTTCTTTCTTTCTTTCTTAAAAATTCTTTTTCTTTCGTTGGTTTCTTTGTTCTTTCTTTCTTTCTTTCTTAAAAATTCTTTTTCTTTCGTTGGTTTCTTTGTTCTTTCTTTCTTTCTTTCTTTCTTTCAAATTCTTTTTTCTTTTGTTAGTTTCTTTGTTCTTTAGTTTGTCAAGATTAAATATTTGACTTTTTTAAAAAATCCTCAAAAGCAAGACATGTTTGTTTTGAGACCTGCTCGTCTAGGTGAGTTTTGTGTAGCTTTACTAAGTCCCAAGCATATTTTCTGCTATTTGCTTCTCCTAAAAACATAACGATAAAAATTCATTCGTTGATTTAAATATCGAAAAATTCCTAATTGTTAAAATAATGGAAGTCTTTTTATTTAATCTTTGTTTTCAGATCTGATATTAAAAAAGAAAACTTAAAACTGCTTGAAATATAAAAACGGTTTAAAAATGAGTTTTACTTTAATGGGCTAAATTATACAGAAAAATCAAAATCTGCGCAGGCACATGTTTCTTTGGCATAAATTATTCCTTTGAATCCCGACTTTAATGTAATCCCGAAAATAATGGTAATCAAAATTACCAAGTAGTCACTCCAAATCGTTATATTAGAGAAAACATATCGAAGCCAAAATATTGGTATGCCTTCTATTGCCTTGTGTTTTCAGGGCCGATATATCGGCCTCTTAGGGTTCAAAGAGTCATAGAAAATAAGATAAAGTGAATCTGTTCAAATTACAATTCAATTACAATCACCATTAACCGTTTTTAACTTATTTGGTTTTGCGAAATTTTTTTTTCTTAGAATATACTCGTCAATGGTTTCCAAATAAGCCTCCTCTCCCCACAATGAATCCCTGAGACCGTTTGATATTACAGACCCTTAAAGGCCGATATATCGGCCTTGGTAGCCTAGGAAAAAAAAAGGTGACACATGCCAAGTAGCCAACCAGAGCCGTTTGTGTCTCACTGCTTATCTACCTTTTTAGGTCATTTAATGATGAAAACAATCACTTTTTTTATAAACATTCTTTTCAGCACGCATGTTTTTTTAATAACACATTGTGCACTCTTTTAACCCATAACTAGAGAAAATATGGGGATTCATACCTTTCCCAAAGGATATTAGTCTAATTATGAACGCAAATGAAACGACTAAGACTAAGTCGCGTATTACGATTCCGAAGTCCGACTGCCAACCCACTAGGCCAAGTAAATCTCCCCATCCATTCTATCAGAAGACTATAGAGGGCAAAAATATCGACTAAGTCAGGGTCCAAAGATTAAAAAATAAGTGAAGAATAAATGTTTGCTCATTAGCTTATTTATTTTCTGTTGACCTTTCCACTTTCTAATCAGTCAGTGGTAAGAAAGAAAAAAGAGAAAGAAGGAAAGAAAAAGAGAAAGAAGAAAAGAAGAAGAAAAAGGAAAGAAGAGAAAGAAGGAAAGAAGAGAAAGAAGGAAAGAACAGACAGAAGCAAAGAAGAAGAGAAAGAAGAAGAGAAAGAAGGAAAGAAAACGGAAGGAAGAAGAAAAAGGAAGGAAGAAGAAAAACAGGAAAGAAGAGAAAGAAGCAAAGAAAAAGAGAAAGAAGAAAAAGGAAAGAAGATAAAGAAGGAAAGAAGAAGAAAAAGAAAATAGAAAGAAGGAAAGAAAAGGGAGAAAGAAAAAGAGGCAAAGAAAAAAGAAGAAAAAGAGGAAAAAGAAAAAGAGAAAAAAGTGAAAGAACGAAAGAAGAGAAAGAAAAAGAAAAAGAAAAAGGAAAGAAGAAAAAGAGGCAAAGAAGAAGAAGAAAAAGAAGGACAGAAGAAGAAAAAAAAAAGCAAGAAGAAAAAGAAGGAAGACGAAACCCTTCTTTAAAATGTGATTATCTTTGCTGTTTATTCTAAAGGTAAATACTTTGCTTCTTATCGACCACAAGGAATAATTCTGAATGTTTCTGTTTTGTTCTTGGCACGCACGAATTCTAGAAAAGTAAATCAAGGAATTATTTACTTATGGAGAATTTTCCTCCGGAATTTAAAAATGTAGAAAAGATAATTTGTATTAAACAAGTTTTCGTTAAAAACAAAAAGGCACAATGATAAATAATATATATTTTTTACTACTTGATTTATACTTTTTCTTTTATTTAACCTATAAAGCTATAGTTTTGGGTGCTATAGGTTACAAAAAGGAACAAACTCCTTTGTAGACAAATATATGATTTTATTAAAGTTTGCATGCAATCGCAGTCAATCAGAATCCTCTTTAGAAAATTTCTCTCACTGGTTGGGTCGTGTTTCCTCAAAAGGAGAACAAAGTCACTTTTAACAAAAAGTCTCTTCGCCAAACAACTCTCGGTAAACAACTTAAAATCTAGAGGGCCGATACAACGGCAATGGCAACCTAAGGCAAAACAAGACTCGCCGATATTTCGGCCTTGATATGATTTTCTGAGAGAAATGCTCTTGACTAGTTTGTAATGTTGCTAAGTTAGGATTCAAAGGATTAATATAGGTGGGGTCGAACAAATAACCGGGCTAAAAGAGTTCTGGTTTATAAATGATAAAAAAAAGTGGTCTGGAAAGTTCTTATACAACCTGATTAAAAAAAAACTCTGTTTGGATATCCTCGTTTTTGGCTTTATCTGAATTTATCTGAATTCACTAAAAAATAGAAAAAAAAATCTGAAAGCGAAGTCCCTGGTCTTATTTGGCTTTATCAAAAGCCAAATATTATCAGTCAATATACATGGCTTTTTTCTGGCTTTTTTTTTTAAGAAAAAAAAAGACAAAGACTGTTTAGAAGTTCGGTTCTTTTCTTGATTTATTTTTATTTTCAAACCGAATTTTTTTTTAAATGTTTATTTTGACTCATTTGTTTTTATTTTTATTTCTTGCAATTTAATACGCGAGCTTTTTTTTGTATTTAGGCCACTTTTAGCTAAAAAAACTGTAGCACTACTGGTCAGAGTAAGAGAATAGTGGGAAGAGATAACGAAGGAGAAGTTGAAGTCACCAAATTTTAGTCTGATATCATCATCATAATTATTGAAGGATTTCTCGCCAATCATTAGGCTCTCTAGCACCCAGCAACCAGTGGTCTTCACTAGAATCAGATTGACAAATTATCATTATTTGGGATCTGAAACCAATCACTCTTGCACAGAGTGGTCTTTACTGGAGTCAGAGTGACAACAAGTCTCCTCTGATTTCCAACATGTTTTGCACCAAGTCAAGGAGTTTCCCCATCTCTGCCAACGCCAGGTGGTGATTCTTGAAGACAGAGTGACAATAAGTCTGCTCTGACTCCTGTATATCTGGATACCTTGCAGTCAGTGACTCAAGCTCTCCTCTGCATACATTTATACTTTAATGAGTAAAGTTATCGCTAAAAGGTCTAGTTATTCTTCTATCCATCATTTCGGTTGTCCTACAGTATTTTATTATTTTCATGGGGTCCCACACCAATCACCAGGCGCTTTATTATTGTTGTTATTATTATCATCTTCAATAATATCAAGATTATCATTATTATCATCATCATCATCATCATCCTCAATAATATTAAGAGCATTATCATTTTTATTATCATCAATAATATTAATAGCTTTATCATCCAAAATACGAATAGCATTATCATTATCATCCCCAATAATATTAATAGCATTATCATTATCTTCAATAATATTAATAGCATTATCATTATCATCAAAAATACTATTATCATTATCATCCTGAATAAGATTAATAGCATTATCATCATCCTCAATGATATTGATATTATTTTTATTATTATTATTATTATCATCATTATTATTAGAGGTGTTACTAGTACTGCTATATTGACGATTGCATACAATCAGAATTACGGAAATCAGAAAGGAAAGGCGGAAAAACAAGACCAGGAAAAGGAAAGAGAAAAAAAGAGAAAGAGGGCTGGAAATATAGAGGAATAAGAGAGAGGGAGAGAAAGAAAGAAAGAAAGAAAGGAGAGAAAGACAGAGAACCTTCTAAACTGGATAAACAACGTACACGATTGTCTACTCCAACAAAAAATATTCGAGACTGAAACGGAAACAAAATATAGTTAAAAGAAAAAAAAAGAAAAAAGGAAAAAACCCGTTGACCGAAAATAATTTTTTAAAAAACTTGACGAAGATGTCTGACGCCGGGAGTGAAAACTACAAGAAACTCCAAGAAAAGTTACTAAACGAAGGATCGTTATTCAAAGACAATGGTTTCCCACCAAATCATCGATCTCTACAACGAACCGGAATCAACCCAAACATAATATGGAAGCGCCCACATGTAAGTTTACTGTTTTTCATCCATTTAATCTAAACCACTTTTTTTTCCCTAAGAAAATGTCTATATGTAGAATTTTTAATCTATTCTTATATATATATATATATATAAAACAAATTGTCGTGGTATCATGAAACACTATAACCTGTAATTCGTAAAAAAAAAAACGAAAACAATAATAATAAAAAACAGGATACAGACCAGTAAAATTTGCATATGTACGAGACTGCGTTTCTATATAATAGGCTTCCTTAACTACAGAGAAATTTTAAAGAAATGAATTAAGAAAAAAAGTATTATAAATTAATCATTTTCCAAAATTACTACTGTAGTTTGTTTTCTAAAGAGCTAAAGGATGCAGTGTCTCATACAACCACGACGATCTGACTTTTATAATTATGTAGATAGATGACAAAACTGTTTTTTTTCTTTCTTTTCTGTATGATTGAAATTCTTTTTTTATTTATTTATTTATTTATTGCAATATAGGAAATTGTAAAAAATCCCGTTTTTATGCGAGAAGTGACCTACTATGATCTTTATCAAGGTGAACTTGGTGAGTACAGGTTTTTCGAGCTTTAGGCGTTTGTTTGTTCGCAGCTTACATGAATCCTAACCACATAACTAGCATTTACTTTTAGCTCTCTCGGGCAGATGGGGCCAAGTGGCATTGGAGACACCGGTTCCCGTAAGATCGCCGAAGCAAAGCAACGTCGAACCTGATCAGTAGTTAGATGGGTGACCATTTAAGAATACCAAGTACTGTATCTTGCACCGGGACGGGAAAAACCCAGGTTAGTGTCTGGGGGCACAGTTAAACCACTGGGTTGATGCACCTAAGTCTTTAGTTAGAGAGGCATCTATACATGTGGCTGGGGGTCGCTTGTGAAATTCAAATTCCCATGAGACTCAACACTGAATCTTGTGTGTTCAGTGGTTGAGCCGGCTAAACCTGCATGGGTTAGTATGCCGATACACACACACACATACAGATGGGGTCCGTTAACCCGGTAAAGTAATTCATTTAGCGAAGGGCAACAAACACTAATTACAAAAGCTCAGGGATATCATGAGCACGTTAAAATGGCCTTGTGTCTAACTTGTGTTGGTAATCAACCAAATAAATATATCCGATTCAAATAATTTCAAACCAGATTTTTCTTTTGGTAAAGTCTACAGAGAAATAGATATAGGACATTAATTTTACTAAAAGAAAGCTGTACCGATCATTTTAATTCTTTAGGACCTGAAAGGCTGATATATCAGCCCAAGCACTAGGTATGACAGGACATGTCGGAAAATTGTTAACCCCGCCTTTGTTTAAAACAGCGATTGCATTATGTATTGATAAATAAATTCACTTTTAAATGTTCTCATTCTTTTAAGTAAATATTTTTTTAATAAATAATTTTGGCTTCAATGATCGGTGGGGTAAAAAAAATATTCAAATGTCCTGTCATACCTAGTGCAATATGATTGCAATTGCACTACAGAAAAACACACACATGGATGATGACGATTGATGCACTCACTACCGCTTACACACAAATAATTTAAAAGTGTTTTTTTAAATTTTATTTTCAATTATGTGAGAGAGAGATACAGAGACAGAAGGACTTAGGAAGTCACAAAAAATCCCTCTTTCCTAAAAATAAATAAATCTATTAGATTAAATTTGTTGCAATGTTGATTGTTGAACTCTAGAACATTATTGGTTTACTTGCATCGTTTTTAAGAAACTCTAAATTGAGGTTTCTTAATCATTTTATCATTAATTGCTGGGTTTTTTTTCCTGGTCTTACGTGGTTGATAATGTTCTTCTTCATTACGTTTTTCGGCCAACAATGTAAGATGAGGAAAAAAGTCCGCATAAAGAAATTAATGATAAAATAAATGGTTTAATCCGATTTTAACGTTCCAAATTACAACGAAGTGATGCTGGGTGGGCACTATTTCTAAACGAATTATTTTGCCCTAATTATAGTGTTCTTATTTCAAAATAAAAAAAAAAACAGCTACTGAATGCTTTTATTTATATTTTTGGTGATTGGTAATAACATGAATTTAAAAAAAATGACCGATATCAGATTTATTTAATATTTAATCACAAAGGCTTTACAGTAGTAGTTGTTCCGAGTAAAATAATTAGTTTCGAAATAATGACCAAAACTTGGAATTGGGCCGCTAAAATTGGATTCAGCCTTCTTTTTTTATTTTATCATCATCATTATTATTATTATTAATATTATTATTATTATTAACGGTCATATAATCATAATGAAAAAGATTCACGCACGTTCTTTTTATTCATTCATTTACGCAATCCTGTGTTATTTTTTTTTTAATTATGTGTGTACAAAATAACGTTTATCAAAAAAAAAAATGTCGAGGACAATTAAAATGGCATAAAAAGGTTGACATGCCGTTAAACGCAAACATATAGGCAAAATTTCGTTTCTTTGTAAGAGGTGGGTGGACTAGTAGGCATAGAGTTCTAGCTCATTCTCAACCACCACTAGTGCCCGCGCCTACCGATCAGAAAAAAAAAAAATATATATATATATATATATATAAATAAATTAAAAATAAATGAATAAATAGATAAATAATAATAGTTAACCAACCGCCCCTACACACAAAAAAACACTTAAAAAACTAACCCTTTCGACCGTAAAGAGCCGATATATCGGCCTTGGTGATCTAAGGGGAAAAAAGACACCTCGATAATTTCTCCCTAGTTGTCTCATGCATGGAGTAACTAGATGGTCATTTTGCTAAGTCAGGGTTCTTAGGATTAATAAACAAAATACTCTTATGATCGCAAAACACGGTGGTGGTGGTGTTTGGTGTGGTGGTGATGGTGAGTGCTTTTGCTTCTTTTCAGACTTCTTAGTGCTTTTTGGTACTAGTGGAGATTAGAGATTCGCGTTGAAAATGTGTTTTGAAATAATAGATGCTCCCCAAACACATGCATCCATGCGTGTTCTTTCGTTTCAATTGTCAATTTTCACGATATTTTCGCGATTATTTCTCACTTTAACAAACATTATTTTTTTTTTACTTAATTTGGTTTATTAAAACGTTTTTTTTT
>JAUZSX010319942.1:0-11719 GCA_034780655.1 Idiosepius hallami | reverse complement strand
ACCTAAAAAGGTTGATATGCCGTTTTAAAATAATGTTTATCAAAAGTAATTGTTCTCGGCATTAAAATGACCTAAAAGGGTCGATATGCCGTTCAACACCAAACAAACAAACAAATTAGGTTAAATCAATAGAATAAGATTCATTGAAAAGGGAAATAACCCCTGAAATCATGGACAAATGAATCAGTGATTATTTTAGAAAGAGAAAACAAATCCACATGCAAGAAACAAAGAATCTACTTGTTCGACAAGTTGTAACTAATTACCTTAATTATGGAGAAAAACTATTTTTTGAATGGAGACCTTTCTGTTGTAGTTACCATTGTAAACAAGTCTATTTTTTGTTAACAAATCTAACAACAAAAAAGGTTTTAGAAGTGAATACAAAAGTTCTGAGTTTTAACTTATTTCAATGGATTTTTTCCTTGTCATAGTGTTTATAAAGTTAACCATTAAAGTATTTCATTCTAATTATCAGACTTGTTAAGTTATTTACATAAAACAAAAGAGTTTAAAAAATCATTTCCTATCAAATTAAGTTTAAACAACTTCAATTTTGGGAAATATTATTTTCAAAAAGTTACTATTAAATTAAATATTCTTATTCAAATTATTATTAAATATTATTTTTAAAGAATAACTAGTGTTAAACGAGGAAACTAGTAAGTAAAATATTCAACTTTCATGTAATGGTAACAAGGGAAAATGAATTATTTGTAACTTTTTAATACGCTCTTGCATTTTTAGAGCTAAATTTCATAAGCACATTCAATATTTGAAATGATGTTAATATCTGAAATTACATCGAACATATTAGTCATTGAAAAGAGATGAAAAAAGAAAAGTATCATCAGATATTCATTTCATAAAAGATTATTTTTCAAAACCAAGGTTGAGAAATCTATTGCCTTCTGGGCAATTAAAACTGACCTTTGGATAGAAACAATTTTCTATGTTTTATTTATAATATTTATTTCAATAGTTTTAATTCCAAATCACAAAAAAGGTGGAGGAAAATCCAAAATCTCCAAATGAAATTAAATTAATAATCATGAAAGCATTTTGACATTCTCCTCAGTCCTAATTCTTCACACATAAAACATAGCCACAATAAATTAATTTAAAAATTGATTTGCTTTAATTATCAAAATGATTTCATTTTATCAAATTTAATAAAGTTTTTGGACTAATACTCTTGGGGAAAGTTATGAATCACTACTTTCCCTCCAGCTATGGATTAAATAGTGCATATTGTGCTATTTAAAAAAAAACTGGACAAAAGGAATGTTTATCAAAAAATGTTGATACGTTGATAGAAAACAAAAAACAATTGGTACATATTACCTGTAGTTAAAAAAAAAAAATTTACTTGATGAAATAGAAATAATTTTTTTATACAGATTTACTTGTATTCTTGATGTTAGTATTCATCATACAGTTGAAAGTAGATAGATTATTTAAGCAATTATAAATAAACTAAAAATTTTACATATTTTTACTCTTTCAAGAAAAGAGTTTTATTAAATGAAATCAAGTCTCATTTTATTTATAATGTACTTGAAAGGAATATGTAAATTCCATGCTAGAGTAATCAAATAAAATGAAAGAACTTGGATCAAAAAAAGATTTAAAAACAGCTTATATCAGCAACATGACTCATGCTTTTTTTTCTGAGAATTGTTTTGTGTTTTATTAGTATTATTATTAGCTTTACTAGGATTGCTGATAATTTTCACAGTATCTTTAAAACTTTAAAATAAAATTATTTTCAAATTAAAAAATTCTGAACTAAAAATTCAATCAGAATTTCAAATGAACTTAATATTCTAAAGTTGCTATGTAATTTATCAATGACACTAGTAAATAAGATGTACTTTAAAAGGTGTAATATGATCATTTGAGGTGTGACAATATGCTTTTATAAAAGAATATTCTTATCACAGCCATACCCTTTACTGGACTGTTTTGTGATTTTAATGTTTTTTTTTAATTCTGTAGTCATTACTAGTAACTACAGAATTAAAAGAAATGGTAAAATTGCAAAATAGTCAAGTCTGTGACAAGAATATTCTTTAATAAAAGCATATTATTACAGCCCTAATGATGATAGCCCTCATTTTGGGTGATAGGAGATGCATGATTTAAGTTCAAATTGCAATTGAATGATTTTATTCCCTTTAATTTCAATTCTTGAAAAGAAGTTAATATCAAGTGAAATAAATTAGTTGTTTCAAATGCATGTAACTTCAAATGTGATCAATTGACTATGCATTGAGCATCAAGCAGTTAATGCCATAATAAATATGTGTGTCATTTGCTCAACTCAAACTTTATTATTACATGAATACTAAAAACAAAATCAAAATTTGACTCAACAACTTATCCTATCAAAAGCTATAAAAATCCAGTTGAAATTAAAGTAAGAATTCAAATAAAAATTTGATTTGAATTACAATCGAAACAATTAAATGTTATTTTAGGTTTTATTTTGAGATTTTTGGGAGGAAATGCATTTAGGCTTTTATTTTTGACCCAGATAATCTTAACATTAAAATCAACAAAATCAGGCTGATTCCTTGGTTTACAAAAATGCTTCACTTATGAAAATTTAATGAAAGTCTTTTCTTACAATAAATTCAGGATATTAATTGAGGGCAGGCTTAGCTGATAATAAGAGTGAGAAGATTAGTTGCTTTGTTGAAAGTTGACAAAATAACAGATCAAATGTTGATAAAGATTAAGCATTAAAGCTATTAAGTACTATCTCTTATTAACATGCATTGAAAGTGTAGAAGGGTTTCTATAAATTAGGTAATTTGATTTTATGAAAACACTAGAAGTATTGCTCAGCTTTGCCTGATCACCGAGAACTTGCTACTAAAGTAATCATGTAAGCATCTTATATACAAAAGCAGTTAAGGTTTTTTTTAATTCTAAATTCATTTCTAATGATTTCTTATGCTAAATTAATTTCTAAATATTTTGTCTGAGATAGTGAAAGAAGATTATATAGAAAAGCCAGGATGTATATATGAAAATTTTAGTTGTCAGAATTTTGCTTTTTTAAATAAATATTGTGGTTTCATTTTCAAAAGAGCTACACGATGTAGGGTCTTCTTCAACCAACTGATTTTTATAAGTATTTAGATAAATAATCACTCACAAAATCAGAATTTTTTTTTCACTTTGACATTAATACACATATAATCTAATAAAAACCATTTTAAAACAAAATTAAGAAACATTTCTTGAAAGTATTGATATAAGAATAATTCTTTAATTTTCTTTGTAGGTTTTACTTCAAGAATTATCAAAGATATCCTTAAGATTCAAGTCATATTCTAGGAATATTGATTTACCAAAGCAACAACAAAAAAACATGTATGTCATTATTTGCCTGGAAATTCATTACTAGTTTTATTATATTTAGTCAACAATATATTTTTATCAATAATAATATCAATAATTTACTCAATTCTGTAAAGTTCAAGAGGTTAATTACTATATCTAAATAATTTTACATTTGAATGAAAACACATTTTTTTAGCGCTAAAAAAGCCAGAGGGGATGCAAACCAGAATTCTGTCACGTTCATAGATATTGAATTTACATTTGTGAAAATTCTCTCCACATTTTGGACAAATTTTAGAAAAATCTCATGGATGGATCAAAAGTTATGGGGCAAAAAGTATCATTTTTGGATATTTTTAGCCTCCCAAAAGTCCCGGGAGACATGAACCAGAATTTTGTCATGTTCATAAATACTGAATATACATTTGGGACAATTCCCTCCACATTTTGGACAAGTTTTAGAAAAATCTAATGAATGGATCAAAAGTTATGGGGCAAAAAGTGTCATTTTTGGCCATTTTCGGGTGATTTTTACCCGTTTTAGGCCCCTGGGGACGCAACAAGAATTTTCGTAATAAAATTTTATTTTACTGTGCACATCTACATATGAAAATACAACTTGTGGCAAAATTTCAGAAAAAAGTAATGGATGCTTATCCGGCATAGAATGGACAGACTCATGCCACTAAGCCAATGTCCGATAAATTAGGGGATTAATAAACATTGATAAAAACAAAGATTAAGAATTAAAAGAAATTGTCTGTAAGACATACATATTACACAGACACAAACTTACTTAGAAAACTTATTCAGATATATAGTCAAAATTAAAAAATCATTTCATCTGGGTACTATTTTCTAACATTTAATTAAATAAAACCTAATTATGCCTTATCTCTGTGCTAACAGTGTGCTACTAAAGAGATTTATTCATTGTTTAAACCAAATACAATACCAATTTTAAATATTTAGAATATTTTTCATTTCGAAGTAATATTAGGAACCAATGAAAACCAAGTAAGTAAAAAAGTCAAAGAAAATCTTATTGATATTTATTTTATTAAATTTTCAATCAAAACGTGAACAAAATTAATTTTTTCTAAGTAAACTGCAATAGAAATCTCACCAATAAAAATCATTTTAAAAAAATGAGTTTATTCTGTTTGCAAATATATATTATAATAAGGAATAATCTCAAAGTATATAATTAACAATTGATTCAGTATATTGCTTTTAGTAGAAGATGATGAAATTTATTAAATCCAAAAAAAAATGTACATTAACCACAGAATAATCTAAAATGAATCTTTAACTTATAAGAAACATTCATTGATTTTTGGTAAGAATTATGAATTAACAAAGAAATGATATTTGATAATTTATGTTTTTTTTTCAAGCTAAGAATTTAATCTGAAATATATGTCAATAATTTGGTTAAAGATTTTTGAGAAAAGTTAAGGATATATTTATTTAGTTGAGCAAGGCAATTTTAACATGCTTATTTTATCTCTGAGCTTTCTTTTTTAAACAGTTAAAGATTAGAAGATTGTTAAAAATAGACAATTTTTTAAATTAAGAATAAAAGGTAGAATATGCTCATTTTATCCCTGGGCTTTTTATTTAGAACAATTGTAGAATAGAAGTTTGATTGTTAATAATAGACAGCTTAATATTTGTTAAATTAAGAATAAAGGTAAAATAAAATAGTATATCATAAAGAAATTACAGAAGAAATTGACCACCATTTACTTAAGAGTAATAATCAATAGATCAATATCAGAAAGCAAAAAGAAAATAAACCAATGATTTCTCTTGAAAATGTTTGTATGATAATTCATAGCACGATAGTTTGTTCTCTGGTAAATATAGGTTTTCTTTTTATCAGCAGAAACCTGGTATCAGTTGAGCTAGGAAACAGGAACAACCAATAGCAAATGACAACTCGATCAATCAGCAAGACTGGCTTATAAAGGGAAACTCCTTAGAATAGAACTTAGATTGCTAGAAAAAAAAATGAATCTAATCCAAATTTGTTTTTATACTTCTTAAGTTCAACAGTGCCTGGGTTGTATTTACATACAATTAACTGAGAGACAAAATTTTAAGCAGTAGTTACTGAAGTAGTAGAGTGAAATGCTAGTTCTACAACTCTTGGATTTTAATGTTTGGACATTGGCAGTCAACCAATAATTTTTAAAATATCTAACATTGCTAAGACAATTTGATAAAATTATCACTAAGTAGAACTATAAACTACTATTTGATGTATTTTGTAAATCCAATTCTTTTATACATAAATAAAATAATTCAGTCATTCTTTAAGCTATCAACTATTTCAAATTGAAATATTAAATATTTAGAATAAATAACAAGCAAGATTAGTTTATGGATGTGTATAGAAAATAAAAAACTCAATAAAATATTAAATGTTAATAATATAAAAAAATATTTCAATACAATGATTCAGAGAATATCTTTATATTTCTAGAAGAATTAAAAATTCAACAAAAGATCTGAACCAAGAAAGAAAACTTTTTTTCAATACTAATAATATAAAAATTCTATTTAAATATAATGATACAGAAATTATCTTTAAATTCCTAAAAAGAACTAAAAATTTATCAAAAGATTTAAACAAAGACCTTAAATAATCCATGGAGTTTAATAGGTGAAAAAATAAAATAAAAATATTTTTTCTATAAAAATTTGCTTTAAAGTAAAAAAAAAAATTACTTTAAAGTGAATTTTCTAATAGAAAAAATATTTAAAATTAAAATCTACCTTTATTTTTTTAAGTAAATTTAATTTTCCTCTTAAAAAAATATCATGACGTAATTAAAACAATTGTCAGCATTAAATGAACAAATGAAGGTCGATAAGCTAGTTAAATCAACCAACCACTAACTGGCAGGGTAAGACAACTTTGCACCGGGACAGGAAATACCCAGTGTCTGGGGTGCAGTTAAACTACTGGGTTGATGCATCCTTAGTCTTTGGTTAAACAGGCATCTATGCATGAAGCTGCGGACCACTTGTGAAGTTCATGTTTCCATGAAACTCAACACTGAATTGTATGGATTTAGTGGTTGAGCCAGCTAAACCTGTAGATGTCAGCATGCCATCACACACGCACAACCACCAACTTAAATCATGTAAGAAATAAATAAGTGGCTTTTAACAGTTTTTAAAATGCTACTTGAATTCAGATTTGAAATAAAAACTTATGTATTTTAATGATTCTAAAAAGGAAATTATTTGAAAAGTAAATGATCAATAAAACTTCAATTCAAAGCTTTTTAATATTTATTATTTTAAAGAGCTTATTTTGATATTTAAATCTAATTGATTAATTTATTTATTCAATGAGCATATCAACTCTAATTAGGTCATTCAATGCTTAAAACTGTTTTAATTTATTTACCTAGTTATTTATGTTTTGTTTTTGTTCTTTTCTTTGTTTTTTGAAGGTGGTTGTTTGTCTTAAATTATTTTTTGGCAGTAACACCTTTATTTGCTTTAGTTGAGGGTTTTTTTGATGTTTTTTTTAAAGAATTTAGTGTTATATTCTAAGGTATAGTCCAATCTTTCTTAAAAATTAGAGAATGTTTTTCATGCAGTTTTTAAATATGTCTTTCATATTGTTGGTTTTTAGGTGGCATTTTTTTTTTGCGATAGCATAAGCTTCACATTCTAATTTAAATCTGATAATGGGAAACCAAACTAAAGAATATGAAGACATGGCCAACTATAAATGTAAATCAAGAAACAAAGTTTTCTATGAATAATATTTCCATATTATATTATTTGTTTATATTATTTTATATCCTATCAAAAATATGGCAAGTATCTAATGTAAACACAGTTTCTAAATATTCAATAACTTGGGCAGAAAGGGTGGAGCAGTGGTAAAAGCTGGGACTCTGGAATCATATTCCAGGACAAATCTCCATAGTTATATATACTTGGTTGAGCACTAACCCAAATTAGGGACAAGGCTATTTTTAATGTATTCGTTATATCCCTGGGCTTTTTATGGTTGTTTGTTTTGTATAATATTTTCTTATTGTTCACTCCTTAAATTATCTTTTTTCAAGTAATGCCTTCCATGTTGGCCATTCACTACATTGTGTTTTTGCTTCTTCCTACACTCATTTGTTTTACTACTTGTTTTTGATTGAATTAATTTTGATTTGATCATTCTATTTCTACTTTAAAAATTAACTAAATTAAAGATACTGTCTTTGATAAATTTAAAGAGTGAACAGTAGCAATAGGTTTTTGAATTTTGAATATGTCTGCTGAATTGCTTTTAGTTTAATGGCTGTGCGATCGCTAAGATTGGACCGATTTATTTTATACAGAGGGAAAATGCAAACCATCCAATCACAGAAGAGAAAGAAAATTATCCCTTTTATTTAATGAAGCCTGATCGAATGATCACTTTGCAACATTTTTGGACTACATAGACCTGATTATTACTATTGCTGTTACTACTGCTGCTGCTGTCAAGATGGTTATTTGGATTTCTTACCTTTCTAAATTAAATTCCTTCTTATTCTTCTATAGGATGAATTTTATACCAAAGAAAATGGCATATAAAACCAGAATTTTTCTATTTTTATCAAATACCATTATTCATTGGAATTGCAAGTTCTGTAAACTTTTATAACGAATAATAGAATCAAGTCTTTTCCTATACATCTAAAAAGAATATTCATAGTCAAAAATAGTAAACAATTCTATTTTTTCATTGATTTTATACTGTTGCTTAAATTAAATCCCAAATTTAAATATAGTTATCCTTAACGATGGGCAAAAGAATTATATTTCATACTAAAAACCACAGATTTCTTTTTCTAATTTGACTCATATTGAAACCAAAAGAAAATCAACAGAAATATATTATCTTTCTAAGATGAACAACTAAAAAAGCTTTCAATCATATAAGGACTAATCAAAACATTTTTCCTCATTTACTGGCAATTCTATTTTGATTCCAGTCCAGAAAGAATAATGTCTAATTAATTCTTGGAATGAATATCTAAAATTAGACACAATCACAGCAGCAATATCATTTGAGAACTTTCGTTTGGTTCTTCTTTCTTTTATATTCCTCTAGACAGCCATTTTAAATTTACAAGAGTGTTAATTTTTAATAACTGCTTTTAATGATAATGTTAATAAATATTTTAGAGAAAATTTATTCAGAGATTCTCTTTCATTCTTTTATTAATTATTATTATTATTATTATAAACAGTTATTCAAACTTATGTCAGAACATAATTTCAATTATGTATAAATTCAAGAATTTTAATGTTTTACTAACATACAGTCAAGTCAGAATACCAAAGTTAAGCAACACCAAACCTGGTCAGTAGTTAGATGGGTGACCATTTAAGAATACCAGGTACTGTATCTTGCGCCGGGGCCGGAAATACCCAGGTTAGTATCTGGGGGTGGTTAAACCACTGGGTAGATGCACCCTTATTCTTTGGTTGGACAGGCATCTAGTGACAATATTTGGTTAAACAGACATAAGAGACAATATGCTTATATTAAAAATTTTCTAGTCACAGCTGTAGTAACTTGTGTTGTGACAAGAATATTCTTTAATAAAAGCATATTGTCCTAGCCCTAGTCATGACCAATGGAGGCATCCTAATGTTTGACTATTTTCTTTATGGTTTGACTTTTAAGAATCTAAATATCAGCTGTCATTAAGTTATAAACAAATACCAAAGTGGCTGAAAATAGATAATTATATCAACTCAAGTTGCAGAGTTCAACTCTTTAGGTGAATGGATGGATGAAGTTTATTACAACAAAATGTCACATTATAGTAATTTATATGGAATTAAACCACAAATAAATACTTTAAACTGTCAAAACAGAAGGTTTTTTAAGAAACATTTTAACAAATGGAAATAAAAAATAAAACAAAAATATTTGAAAAGCCAAAGACTAAAATAAACATTAGAAGCAATGGAAATAAATAAGAGAACTTCAATTGGCAAAACAAACTAATTTCAAATTCACTCATGAAGTGAATTGACTAGGTGTGGGGCATTTTTGCTATTCACACAAAACACCAACAGAATTTAGACAAATTTTTTTGTTCATCGTCAAATGTTTGAGTATACTTTTAGGTAAAAAAAAGGCTAGAAAAATACCAGCTCATAAATATATATAAGGCTGTAACATTTTGAAAAATACATCATTACGATACATATGTTGGGACACTTCATGAACATGGTTCATTGAGAGTTTCAGTTTTACTAAAGAATATGCTTGTCATATCTATAGTTATTAGAGCTGTGGCAAGAATATGTTTAATAAAAGTATATTGTGATGGCCCTACTAATAAGTTAAGAATTAAAAGAAATAGTAAAATTGCAGTTTCTGTTTTATTGTCATATCTCTAGTTATTAGGGCTGTGACAAGAATATTTTTAATAAAAGTATGTTGTGATGGCCCTACTAATAAGTTAAGAATTAAAAGAAATAGTGAAATTGCAAAATAGTCAAGTCTGTAACAAGAATATTCTTTAATAAATGCATATTATCACAGCCCTACTAATATTGAAATATTTTTCATAATGGGACAGAAATCAATAGAATATTAAATATTTCATGGATAAAATCTTTATTATCTAATATCTTGGTCTCCAGAGATGAGATCATTAGGTGACAATATTACTATAACACTAAATTAAACCAACATGGCTTCTAATTGATTTGTAAATAAAATATAACATTAAAAGTAACCACACTGATGTGTGTGTTACCAATCACACATTTTACATGAGAGTGAATGTGTGTCTTTGTATGGTCAAGTTGTGTTGGAAACACCAGTTCTCAACAGATTACCAAAGTTAAGCAATGTTGAGCCTGGTTATTTAAGAATACCAGGTACTGTATCTTATCTCAGGGAAAGAAATAGTGACTTGGGGCGTGGTTGAACCATTTGGTAGTTGCACCCTAGACAAGTATCTATACATGTGGCTAGGGACTGCTTGTGAAGTTCGAATTCTCATGAGACTCGCCACTGAATGATGTGTGTTCAGTGGTTGAGCCAGCTAAGCCTGTAGGAGGCCACTACCGTGACAATTAAAGTGTGTCTGTCTGTGGGTTACTCAATATCCTATTTCCACCTAATTTCACAAAATCCAGGTTTCTATAGGACAGATACCACCTTTTCTAGCATCGACATTGGAGCATTAGTAAAAGCTCGGGCTCTGAAATCATATTACATGAGTTCAAATCCCAGTTAAAACCATTACATTCATCCTTAGCTACCTCGGGCAGATGGGGCTCGTTAACTCGGGAGAGCAGCTCATGTAGGTGAAGGGTAACACCGAATGTAAAAAGCCCGGGTAAGAGCACGTAAAATGCCTTGTGCCAAACTTGGGTTGATGCTTACCAAGTAAATATAATATCCTCATCTAGGTGAAGGGTAACACCGAATGCCATTGGAACAAGGCCAACCTCTGCCAAGGAGTCGTGTGGTGACTGCATGTGCATCAGTCTCACCACGTTAAGACATCACGCACAGGCGTCCTTCACGAAAGGGTCCACAGATCCAAGACGGAGGACAGTTATACTCGATAACGAGTGACGCCAAGAGATTCACATTTTATGATCAGAAGATTTTCAGATATTCTTTGTTCTCCTTTGGTGGACATTTTTTTCCCCTAAAACTCATTCCTCAAATTCACAACGTTTTAGCCGATGTACACACACACATAAACACGCACACACACATACACACACAGACATACACACACATATAAACGCACACACGCAAACATACACACACTTACATATACACACACATATACACACACATACATACACATATACACATACATACACTCATACGCACATACATACAAACACACACACATGCACGCACACATACACACACATATACACGCACATATACATACGCACACAATTATACACACACACATGCACACACATACACACACACTCACGCACATATATATACACACACATACACACACACGCACGGACACAGACGCGCGCACATGTATATATACACACACACTCACACACGCACACATACATATACACACACATGCACGCACACATATACACACATTTACATTTAACAAAATTGAATCAAAAGAAACTATATAAGTTAGTACTTACATGGGAATCAATTTCCGGATATTTTGGATAACATCTGGCACTCAGTAGAGACAGCGGCACTTTAAGATAGACAAAAAATATAATTAGGTTTATTCTGGTTTTGGATTGGATTGGATGGCTTATTTAACCAGCATATCAACCCTCATGGGTCATTTAATGCTGAATAGGTTATTTGGTTGATGGATTGGATTGGATG
>JAUZSX010319932.1:0-25335 GCA_034780655.1 Idiosepius hallami | reverse complement strand
TGGAATTGAATCTATGGGATTAGATGAAAAAAGAAAAGAAAAATTAATTTCTTTAAATTCAATTGGAATTGAATCTATGGGATTAGATGAAAAAAGAAAAGAAAAATTAATTTCTTTAAATTCAATTGGAATTGAATCTAAGGGATTAGATGAAAAAAGAAAAGAAAAAGAATTCTGATAAATTATCAAATACGCAAGAGAATTTATTTGAAATAACAATTTTTATTTTAAATTCTCAATGATCAAATTTAAATTTTGGAAACATTTACATTTTATTTATATTGACAATTTCCATCATTTGGTTTGGTAAAAGCATAAAGCATAAAAGCATGATAAAAGTACTTTTATATTTCTTTAAAATTGATTCCTAAAATCTGATGTTTTATAATACAAAAAAATCGTGGCTGGGTTTTATAGTATTATTGGCATAATTAGGAGTTTTTTTTCTCACCTTAACTTTTATAAGCAATTTATTTTAACTAATTTACCCTTCAGACTTCTTCATGTGTCATTTGATAACATTCAGATAGAAACCTGGAATTTTTTTGTTAGGAATAAGATGAGTTTAAAGAGAAATTTTGTTGTGTGTCTATTATTGACTTGTAACAGTTCTATCAAGTAGAGAACACCTAGAAAGCTAGCATTAAGAAAAGAACTTTTAATGAAGGATAGAAAATTTAAATGAAGCTCAAAGAGAAAACTCCAAAGCAATGCAATGCTGGCATTTGAGTGATGATTTCAATAAAAGGATAACATTTTAAAGAAATATTATTTATGTAAGTTCACAGCCATGGAGATAAAGTCCACTGAAGATTAATGTCATGGTTCTAGAAAGGTTAATCAAAATTATTAGAATGTTTTTGTTTTGAAAAATTTTTCAATTCTTTTTGGTTGAGTTTAATTAATGGCTTCAAATGTTGGATTGATTGATTTGTTTTATGGTGTGTTAACCTTTTTGGTCATTTAATGCCAAGGATATTTATTTTAATCAAGAATTTTTTAATTTGTATTAAGTATTGAAAGGGGATATTTTTTCTTTCAGAAAAAAGATTTGATATAAATTGGTTAAAAGTTAGGTTTAATTAGGAAAGAAGAAGTTTCAATTTTTGTATAGAGTTTTATTTTTTCAAGAATTTTAAGATTTTGTTTGGGTTGGTATTGTTAAATAAATCTTTCAGGTCTTTAGATTGGTAGTGTTTTGATTGAATTAAAATCAAGATATAGCAGTTAATACATATTATATTTTTTCTGTAAGGGGTTCCTTGCATCAAACATTTGAAATAAAGAGTAGATTTAAAATGACTTACTTTCACTGTCTCCATAAAATTCAGAATCATGAAGAGTATGAAGAGAATGTCCAAATGCAGAACAGAAAACAGAAAGAAGAGGAACAATAACATGGACATCACTATCTGCTAATGAAATACCTCGAGCCAGCATATGGATAAGGGCTGTTTTGCTCCTGAGAATTAAATAAATGAGTCACCATTATTTAGATTTAAAAAAAATTGGCATTTAATAAAATCCAAATAATAAATTGAATTTTATTTAGTCATAGTTATATACGATTTTATTTAGTCAAGTTATATACGAACAATCTTTTCAGGAATAACAGAATTAGTAATTTAAGATAATAGTTTTTTTTAAAGAGATAAGTAAAAGGTTTTCAATAAAATAAATATAATAATTAATAATAACAATTATTTAAATTTTTTTGCAAGACACTAAAAACAATGGCTTACCCATTAACTGATATAGAATATCGGAAAGTACATTCAACCCATAACCGTTTCATAAAATCCGCATTGAATGCCAAAGTATACAACAATCTGAAATTGGGAATAAAATAAATCTGAAAATTGATCTGAGATTAAAAGCAGAAATTAATAATAGAAATTAAGCATATAAACTATAATCTATATATATTATTGAGTAATAAAGGATTCTTATTTAAGAGATATTTTCAGCTGCAAATCATTTTGACACATGAAAAAGAAATTATTGTTTTAAAATGAGGAGTGATCCTCAAACGTCTGATAAAACAATAAGTATAACTAAAGTTAGATGTTAAAATCTAATCAGGATTTATAAGTGTTACAGAAACAAATAAATTTCTTACATACTACATGTGACCAATGACCACATGTGCATTTACTTTGTCCTCATCAGCCGCTAACCAAGGGTGAATACACAGTTTCGGTGACTAAAAGTGGGACTGCCACCCCTGGTGCCACCAGCAGCTATCACTACTGGGCAATGTAAAAGACAGAAAAAATTAACTTATTTGTAGAAAGATTTGTTGAAACATTATTCAATGAGATGTATTTTTTTAAGAATCTGGCTTGTTGGTTATTTAATGCCATATCAACAGATTTTTAGGAATTTTAGTTATTTTCAGAAAATAAATCTGGTTTTGTTTAAACAATATTTATACAGAAACAATTTGTAGAAAAAAATGAGTTTAAATTCTGGTTTATAGAAAATGTTTAAGATAATGTTTTTGGGTCTCTAAGTTGAGTCAAACACTACAGATCTCTACAGATAATATACCTTTAATTGACTTTTGTCAACTAAATAATATTTAAATAAGTAGCCTTAAAATTATTTTCACAATTTTGCCCAGGAAGTCAAATTAGATTCAGTAGCTCAGGTCTGATAGGGTTAAGATCCAAAGCTCCATATTATTATGAATGGTATTTATTGTGAGGGTATATTGTACACAGTTTTTAACAGGGGTAAATGAAAGCAAAAAAATATGAAGAAAATTTACCGCAATTTATGGATGGGAATCCTTTGATCACACATCAGACTATGGCATATATTACAGATGGCCACAAGTACATCAGGAGTTGACAATTCATTGAGGCAATTAATGATACGGCGAGCAAGTAACACAGAATCAAGAAATTGAAGGCAGGATTCACGTAATTTTTCCTGAGATGCAATATCATTTGCCTGTAATACAAATTATAAATTTATTGTGCAACTATAGAACATTTTGTCTTCAATCATTTTATAAACAGGTAATTATTTATTAAAGAGTAAATATAACATGAGTTTTTGAGTAAATTGATATTTAAATGGATTTGTAATTGTAAAGCCTTCCTTATTATATCATAGAATATTACATTTATTTTGTATATTATGTTTTGTTATTAAATTTATGTTGTGTTCTTATTTCAGGGATCAAAATATTTAGGTGAAAGAGTCCTTGTGTTCACTGCAAACGGCTAAATTGCGCATGGACTTTGTGCTCTGAGGCAGAAATGAGTCAGACAAATCCATGTTTTTGAGGATAATGGGGCGTTAACTACTCTAGAACAGTTATGTTTTGTTTAATGACATATCAATCCTTTTCAGGTCATTTAGTGATGAATCAAATTATCATTTTAAAAAAAAATTGTTTTTGTTAAAACATTGTTTTGAAATAAAAAATCTAGAAATTCTGAATTTGTTGAAATATTCTTCATATATAAAAATAGTTTATAAAAAATTTTATTGGTTGGCACATCAAATCAAGCTATTATTTTCAGAAAAATCTGGTTTTGTTGAAATATTCTTCATAGAAAAACAATTTGTAAAGAATCTAGTTTTATTTAAAAATTCAAGACTGATTTTGTGTTTTATGTAAAAATTACTTCAAACAAAAATTATATTATTTTATGCCTATCAGTGCTGTGCTTAGAGTCGTGCACTGACAATATCTGCAACAGAGAGAGATGAAGGTTTCAAGTGATGAATGCATAAGTTATGTCATCATAACAATGTAATTTGCAATCCCCTTTAATCCTATCAAGTGCAATAAAAGTAGGAGGCATTACTTTTGAAAAGAACTTCATATTATTTAAATGAAACCAAGAAGCAACAAGAGAGAAAGAAATATTTAAAATTAATCTTACTTCTGAGTCAACAATCATATCTTCAGTATCAGAATCATTATCATCATCGTCATCATCAATGGCTTCTTGATTAAGAATTCGAGGCAGAGGAAGTGTAGGGACAAGATTTTGAAGCATCATTAAATACATATATGTCTGATGAGCTGTAAGATTTTCTGTTAAAAAAAACGAAATGAAAAAAATTGTAAAACTGTGTGTTTCATTATTACTATTATTATTATTATTATAAAGTGAAACAGTTATATTTTGAAAATATTCCATTCTCAATGTTCTAATTTAAAACATTCTGCAATTGGCTCATAGTGGCAACTCAAAAACATACAGTATGTGTGTACCCTCCAGGTTGGGGGTTGAGAATAGGGCTAGAAACTCTTTCTTGTAAAAACAAGTATGCTACAGAAACAGCAAAAAACAAATTTGCTGCCTGACGCACCACTGGTTGTAACGGTAAAAACAGAGTATGTGTGTACAGAGTGTCCAAAAAGTTAATGTGTACTATTGGTATATAGAAATTTAACTAAAATAATAAACAGTAAATTTTATTATAAAACATTTAGACAATACAATTTTTACCAATAAAAATACTTTATTTATTTACAGTATGTCACGCTTATCTTAAAATAAAATGCTGGAAACGTCATCCGTAGCCATTTAGACATTATTTTCCATTGCACACCAACTTTTTGGATACTCTGTATATATATCAAGAGGTATCAGTCTTAAGGTCTCGGCCAGAGTACATCTATCATTTTGCCTTGTATTTTCTCATGTCTTTTAATATACAATACTTAACTCACTGAAAACTATGTCTAAGTTTTAGTAACCCTTCCGAGCCAAAACAGTAATTGTAAAATTGCTTTTTTAACTTCTGTAAATTTCTATCATTCTTCTTACATAAAAAAATCATATTTTTTTTCATCTTACTAACTGAATTCTTTGCACTGAGAACTCTCCTTTTAAAATTATCACCTTGTAATTTAAAGAATGTTTTAAAATTTAACTCGTTTTTAAAATTAACTTGTTTTAGTGAAACTATAATTATTTCATCTCTTCTCTAAGGAACCAATTTTAATTTTCTGTAAAATTCTAGAGAGACATTAAATAGAAAATACATATTGTGTTTCAAAATGAAAATGTGAGGAACAAATATAGTTAGCATTTAGAATATATGTTAAGAGGTTTTTTCTTTTTATTCATTGAGATTACAGACTTGATGTCTATCATACTTTCATTTTTTTAACAGTAAATGATTAAAACTAGGATAATTTTATGCAATAAAGTTTATTAAATAAAGAAAGATTGAAATTGAAAAGAAAAATAAAGTTAAATTTGTTTATTACTTACGAATATAGTTTTTTCCAAGGACCAATACAGCATAGAGCAGCCAAGGAGTAGGATCTGGAAAGCGTTTTGTATTCGTATCGGGTTGTTTTCGAACAGAGAAAGCTCTTGTTTCATTCTTTTCAGCAGTTTTATCAATCAAAGCTTGAATCAACTCTACAAATGGAAACGGATACTTTCCATACGCCATGGCTGGTAGGAGAAAGTCTTCAATTTGTTGAGAGTGGGGCGGACAGAACAATTCACGGCAAACCTCACCCAGAACACTTGTACTGTTAAAAAATATTGGGGAATAAAATTCTATTAAGTTTTTTCTTTATTTATTTTTTGATAATTATTTTCTATTTCAAACAAGAATAAAAAAATCTTAATTTAAAAGGACTTATCTGTTAAAAGGTAAAATCAGCTGGTTTTTTTTTTCTTACAGCATATTAACCTTTTTAGGTCATTTAATGCCAAGAACTACCATTTTTAGATGAACGTTTTTTTTTGTCCATATATAGTTTTTAAATAAAACAATATGCACTATTTAATCAATATCAAGCATATTAGGTCATTTAATGGATCATTTTTTGATAAACATTCTTTTTGTCCAACACAATATGTACTATTTAACTGATAGCTGGAAGGAATGTAAGGATTCATACCTTTCCCAAGGGTATTAGTCCAATTATGAATGCAAATGGAACAACTAGGATTCAAACTTGCATATTACAATTCTAAAGTCCAACTACCTATTCTCAAGACCAAGTGGTTTTTGCCAAAGCTGCTTTGCATTAGTCATAATGGTAAGGTTACCAAAAGTGTTCAGAAAAGGCTACCATGTATCATCTTAACTGAAAGATCATCAAAAACATCAGTAATCAGGATGCAGAATTCAGATTGGCTTAATTTCCAGAATTTATTAGTTACATGGTTTGATATTTACTTTTATTATTGATTGAGTAATTGTAACAAAAGGCAGCGAGGTGGAACATTGGTAAAAGCTCAGACTATGGAATCGAATTAAGTGAGTTCAAATCCCAATCAAAACCATTGCATCTCTATTTACCTTCCTCGAGCAGATGGGGCTCATTAACTCGGGAGAATATCTCATCTAGGTGAAGGTCAAAACTGATATCAAAAGCCCACAAAAGGTCCCACATTTGGAGGTTGAGCATAGGGCTAGCAACTATTTCTCGTAAAACAAATATGCTACAGAAACAGCAAAAAAACAAATTTGCTGCCTAACGCACAACTAGGTGTAATGGTTAATGGAATTGTAACAACATGGTTATGGTTTAGAATAAGAAATCTCTTTCTAGATTTTGGTTGTTTCATTGCAAAAATAGGGGAAAAAAAGTAAGGAAGAAGTTATATTAATTACATAGATGATCTTCATTATTATCAAATAAGTTGAGGATAATTCCTAAAAGAACCAAAAAAAAAAAAACCTGTAAGAGAAATACAGAAAATTATCTACAAACCAAAACTGCTTGTTTCCAGAAGAGACAGCATAATTAACAGGTCGCATTATCAGATCAAATATACTTTCTGCAATGGGTACAGGAGGATGAGGTGATTTTTCACGATGGGAAACAGGAACCTTGGAATTAAGCAAGACTCGCAAACTTTTGAAGTATCCTGAAAAAGTAAAACAATTCAACATACTGTAATCATATTTGCACAAGAGTTCAGAGGTAAAAATTTGTTCATTGTTGCATTCACTTTCAGACTTTTAACATTTAGAAAGGCATGGGTGCTCTTACAATCTTTGATATAAAAATAAACTGTTTTGCTCAACAGTTGAGAATTGTCAATGATAATTCTACTGGAATTGATTCTTTTTCTTTTTTATAATTCTTCATTTAGATTTTATTTCTAATTAGTTTTGAACATAATGAACTGATAAGGACTGAACCACCAAAATAATGCATTTGAAAAATTGCAACTTACAGTATCCTATCATTAATATATTTTGAATTTTTGCCCAAGTTATCATGTAATAGCTAAAACATGGAAAATTATCTATGATGTTTAGATATTAATGAATTCAAGATGTTAAAGAAAAAATTCAAATCTTATTTTTAAGTCATTTTAAAAATTATTTTGACTAAGGTTTCATATAAAAATGGCATCATTTCTTTATCTAGGAATATAAGCTCTTAAAGCATTAAAATTGAAAAAATTGTGAATAAAATGGAAAATAATATCATGAATAAAAATCAAGACTTACCTTTGTTGCATAAAAATTCAAATATGTTTTGAACAACATGAGGTCGAATTTTGTTTTCTTTCACTGGGATTTTTGTGTAGGTTTCTGTTGCTGTGAACACTTCTAACATCCTCATTGGCATAGCCAAAGATACTGAAGGATTTAAATTCTCAATACAACTAAAAATTGATAAGAATATTGCATCAAAATTTAATAGAAATTCATATACTAAAATAAACTATTTTAAAAACTTGATCTGTGACAATAACTTTTTGCAAGAACATTTGGTTAGAACTGTAATCTTTAACAGAATAATGATACAACAAAAAAAATACTGGAATCAATTAAAAAATCATTTTCCAACTTTCATTTTACTGAATGACACAGTAAACAGTGGACATAAACAAAAGTTATGGGGAAATTCTAAAATATCTAAAAATGCAAAATATCAAAAGAAAAGGAGACAAATTAAAAAAAAAATATTCTAAAAGTTTTTAGTTTTGATAGATAAATATCCAACTCAATTTTACTAATAGAAATTTTATAAACAAAATTAATAATCAATTGAAAGATCAAAATAGCTTTTTACATTTTTGATGGAATGCCAAGTGTCAATTGACTTTGTTCATCAAGAAATCCTTAGGAAGAAAATAAAGCTTATTTAAATGTGAAAGATGGGAGATTTAGAATAAACAAGATATCCATTGATTAGGCTCCTTAGAAGATCTAGTAAACCAAACAGGATCAGGGTTGAGTTGTGTGGAATATTATTTTTCCACTCTTGGATTGATTTGAACATTTAAATCAACAAAAGGTTCAACTCAAGATTTGTTAAATGATAATCGTGGCGCATGCAGTTCTAACTTCTTCAACAATTTCTCTTCCTCATTTTTCCATTTATGGAAATCAATAAAAACTGACAAGATTCTTAATTTGAGATTCACAAAAGAAAAAAAAAATCACTTACAGCAAGCATAAACGGAGGACGAGTTTTATTTCATGCAGCATTTTGTCACAATTTTCCACCATGAGTTCAACAACTTCTTCCTTTTGTGAAAGCATTTGTTGACAAATCCACAACTATAAAATAGAAACAAAAATATCTATAATTTTACAAATATAAATATCAAAGTTTAATTATTAAAATCTCATCACCGGCAGTCACTCATCGTCGAGCATGAATCCTCCATCTTGGTTCCTGTGAACCCTTTTGGGAGGATGCCTGTGCGTGATGTCTTTTAACGTGGGGAGACTGATGTACCTGCAGTCACCACATAGCCTCTTAGCAGAGGAGGGTTTGGTTCCAATGGCATGGATAACCATGACAACTGGAGGCCATCCTCTGTTGCACCCTTCATCCGCCTTCAGTGCCATTGTAAACATCATCCTCCACATCCACTGTTGAGGTCTTACACTATTTAACCCATAGTTGGATGGAAGATTTTGGCTTCATACCTTTCCCAAAGGTATTAGTCAACATGCCAATGTAGACGGAACCACTTGGATTTAAACCCACGTAGTACGGTCGCGAAGTCCGATTGTATATCCACTGAGCCACGTCGAAATTTAAAATGCTTTAAATCAAACCAGAAAATAATATTTTACTGCTGTGTGCAATTTAGAAGGGGAAACCTAGAAAATGCAAATGGCAGCAGCCATGATTTTGGGGTTTGCAATATTGTCCTGCTTACATCAATTCTCATTGTTCATAGGCAGATGAGGTGACACTTCTCTTTGTCATATGGGGACTATTGGAAGAATATTTTGGTGATTCTCTTCATATATTTATTGTGCACCTTTGCTTTGATATACAACATGCATGTTGGTTTGATCTTTCTGATACAAATTCAGAAGTCAGACTGCCTACCCACTATCACGAATCAACTTCCCTGGAATTATTGTAAAAATATATGGTAACTTCTCTCTACATCATGAATAAAATTTTTCTAATAATACAGTTAAAGAATGATTCAATTTTCTGATAAAAAGAAAATATTTACTCTTTAAAAAAAAAAAAAAGCTTACCAGCCGAGATTGGTCAGTTTTGCCATTGTAGAAGAATAAAAGTTGGCTGCAAAGTTCTGAGACTGTTCGTACATTGACACGAGATTGTTTTGGAAAAGTCAATAGTTTGGAATCAAAGATTTCTCGTAGACACATTGCCTAAAAAAGAAATAAAATGTTGAATTAGAAATACTTTTTAATTTTCAATAAAGATTTGAAATCGAGACAGAAATGTTGTGAAAAATGAAATTTAATCGTACCTCTTTCTTTCGAGTCCGATATCCTCTGTAAAGAGTTTGAATTTTGATTGCACTTTCAATTTGGATTCTCAAGTTCTGAAAAAATAAAGTTTTTACAATTTATAACAGTTATATTTCAGTCTTTAATGATTCATTAGAAAAAAAAACTTTTATTCTCGATTGAATTCTCTAAATAATCGTTTCTTGTTCATTTATAAAGATACTCATTATTTTGATACTAATTTATATTAGGCATTCATAAATATTAAAATAAGTTTTAGCCTCAGTTCAGAAATAAAAGCAAACTTGAATTAGCTTTTAGTTAAAACATGAAAAGAAAAATAGAACAAGACACAAATTGATTATTAAAATTTTCAACAAGTATTTAGTCTAAAAATGACTGAAATCTTCCAAAGAAAAATAAAAAGTTTATACTTCTCGTCTTTGTCTTTCTTCTTGTGCTCTCCTGATTAAATCTTCTCTGTGCTCCTGAAATAATAATAACAATAATAATGGAAATTAATATTATGAATGAGAAACATACACACACATGCATGTATACAAATATTAATTAAATACTATTATTGCTGAAAAATTATGCCTAAATAATCCAGCTTGATAGTCTATGTTTCAAGTCAAATAATAAACTCTATTGTTGAGTTTTTATTAGTTTCATCCTTTGTAATAAAAAAAAACAAAAAATATATTTTCACAACCTAAAAAGGAAAATGCTCCAATCAGATTGTCATTGTTTTAATTATTATATTGCAACAAAAAAAGTAAAACTTAAAATATTCATTGTAAATAAACTTCAACACCATCAAATGATCTGTAAAAAAAACATAATTATTTGAAATACTGAAGAGTTAATAGCAGTTCTATACTTTTTAAGTATCAATTAAATATTTACCCTGATTTTTTATTTAAAAAAAACCCTCTTTTTTATCAAATAAATGATTTATTATGTTGCATGTGTGTACTCATGCTAAAAAAATGTAATCTTATTCAGATGAAATGGAAATATTTGACAGCAAATTTTAATACTGTTTCATGAATAATGCTCAAAATTACAAACTATTAATAACTATTTATAACCCAATTCCATATAAAGATATTGAGAAACTATAATAATCATTTTGATAAATGTTTACAAGAACAGGTCTATTAACTTATACTGGGTCATAGTAATTATGTTAAGTAAATCTGCATCTATTTTAAGATTAAATTCCATTGTAAACGTACACCAACTGCTGTTCAATGATTAAACCTAGTAAAATAAAACTTGGCAAAAATTATACACTAATTACACTTTCTTTCCTTCTTTTTTTTTCTCACTAATTATTTACTTTCTCTTTGTTATTCATTGATTTTTGTTTTGCACACCAACCTCTCATCTCTTAGCCATTCCTCTTAGTAGTTTTCTTTCTTTTTGTCACCATTTATCCACAGGTTAAAGACTTACAAATATGTAAACGATTGTTTTCTTAAGGACAACAAACTATGCAGTAGAATACAGGGAATCATAGGATTTAAATTCAATAACCATTAAAAAATAACGGATAAGGAAGCAAAAAAAAAGTATTTAGAAAAAAAGGAGAAATTAACACCCATTTGTAGTTTAAGAGAATGAGAACAATCTACACTCCTAGATTGAGTTGATCACACTTCAGTGAAGGCTTTTAAGTTGAATATTATGGTTTATTAGCAAAACTTTTTTTCTAAATCAAAAGACACAAAAATATTCCAATGTTTTCAATTTTTTTTTTTTTACACAATAGTTCAATTATTTGTTAATTATAAAGAAATTTGAACTTTTGGACTCAGTGAAGGAAAAACAATTCAAGAAAATATTTAGTATTTATTTTTCAGTATAAATACTTCAACATATTAATATCAACATGGATTCACTCAACTACCTTGATGGATGGTGTTATGTTGATTTTTTCAAAAGTTATGAATGTTTATTCTTTATTTTTCAATTTTTCAAAACCTTTGTTGAAAGTGTGCACACACACTGCATATGATTTACTGAATGAAATGCATTAGATTTTAATTTTAACAAATTTCAAAATTCTATCCATTTTTTTTTCATTCATCCAATTTTCTAATTTTTAGAGCTTTTATAAAATTTTATGCTTTGTTGAATAAAATAAAACCGTGCTTGTTTTAATGAAAAGAAAAAGGATCAAATCTTTTTTATTTTTTTTTTTTTATTTAGTAATAGAAAATGAGCTTTGAAAGATTTTCATTGAATTTTTGATTTTGGAACAACTTACACCAAGCAGTGCAGTGTAATGGTGGTGCCACTGAGTACATTCACTGTTATCTTTAAATAATTAAGATTAGCTTAGAAAGTTTTATTGCTTAACTTACCCAAAATTTGAAAAGAATATCCTGACTTAAACATAAAGACACTTTCGAGTTTAAGAAAAACTGAAACTGCACTAAAATCAACAATGGCCATAAATAATTTGTAATTTCAATCAATTATTCAGAGAAGACAGGTTTACCAACAATATGATAAAAAGATATGTTATGCTTACATGTGGGAAAGTGTATTAATGAATGAAGGTCTATTTGAAGAAAGAGTGTGCCATGTGCCATGTGTAAATGATTAAGGATTAAAGAAAAAATACATAACACAAACTGACTGAAGAATATTCATAGAATTCTAGAAAATTCTGTGCTTTTTGCTAATATTTTTAAACATTAAAAAAATATCTAAGAGATAAAACTAATCTTTAAAATAAAATTTAAATACGTTAAATACTACTAAAATTTTAGGTCATTTTATGCTGAGAACAATCATTTTTGAGAAACATACTTTTGACCACAAAGTTTTTTTAATAACTTGACATAAACTATTTAAGCCATAGCTGGAGGAAATGTGGGGATTCATATCTTTCCCAAGGGTATTAGTCCAAATATGAAAGCAAATGGAACAACTAGAATTCGAACCCGCATATTATGATAGTCGTGCAATAGAAAATGAAAACCTATTTATCTTGTAGATTTTGTAGTGTTTTTGAAGAAACTGCAAACCATTTCCATCTTTCCATTGCAAATCATTATTTCCCACAAACCCAAACCATTTCTTACCTTACTTACTTAATAATAAGGATTTGCTACAAAAATCAACCCAAGCACACCAACTCAAATCCCTAACCCTAACTCCAACCCCTAACATAAGAAATGAGAAGAAAAAAAACATAAAATAATACACTTAATTTAATTTTATTTTAATTTTCCGAAGAATATGACTTTTTGTTTTTTATTTTTAAAGATGGCTAGTTTCAAAATATATAATTAATTAATTGGGTACTTTTTTAAATTACTAAAGATCTGAGAAGAAGCCAAGGAGCCTTGCAGCCCATAGGGAGCTTGCGGCCCCCTGAAATTGCGGGGGTCAGGTAAGCATGGCCACGCTTTTAAACCTGGGAATTGTCCCAAGTGTTTGAACACTATCTTCCAGACATAACAGCTTTCTTTCGATCCAAGCCACCTTCTTGGTGTCACAATCCTGGTTAAAACGACACAAAAAACATAGCAACAAACAAACCAAACCTAACCAAATTTAACACAGACACAACAAACCACCTTTAGGTTTCAGTTCAATCCGTTCGTTTGGTCCTGGTCCACTAAATGACCGACATGCATGACATTAGGCACGGGACAACTAAACAAAAAAGACGACACTGCCGATATTTCGGCCTTCCGTGGGCTTTTAATAGAACGGCTTTGATTTTCGAATTGGTAATTTTGATAATTACGTCAGGATCCAAAAACTAATTATTATTATTATGATGATCAACCCTCCCTGCCTGATGTTTATGACTTTTAAAAGTTCATTTTTTCTTTAAACAGGACAGTTCGTTTTTCGGAATCATTGAGATGAGGCATGATGTTTATAATGCGGACTATGGTCCTCAAGTTTAATAAGGATAAACTGACCGAAACGTACCAAACGGTAATTTTATGACTTCGTAACGCACTAAAGTGAGGTAGGTACTACTTGAGTTTCAGAAAATCCGGCCAAATTATAGAATTTTTCTTAACGGAGTCGGAAGTCTTTCTTTAAAAATCTACCAAAAATCAGATTTAATCAATATGACTTTTTTATCGATTAAAGTGAAGAATAAGCTTTAACTTTAGGGTATAATTTTTTCATAATCGATAAAATGTTTGGCCAACAACACCCTCTTACTTTCTTCATTTGATACTTCCTGTTTAAGGTGGGATGAACATTGTAGAAAAACATTTAAAAATATATCGATTATGAACAAAAATTACACCCCAATAAAGTTTCTTCCACTTGATAGGTTAAAAAAGATAATTGTCTGATTTTGGGTAGATTTTTATTGACAGAAAATCCAGCCAAATAATTGATTTTTTTTCTTTTCATTCCGCTATGAAAAATTTCATTATTTAACCAAATTTTGCGAAACTCAAGTCTCCCACTTTATTGCGTTACTAAGTCACAACGCTAAACTGGAAGATGAAACCACAAATACAAAGGGGATGTAAACCCGTTTCTTATCATTTCTTTTTATTGTTATTGTTGTTTTATTGTTAAAGATGAATGATATAAAAAAGAAGCTTCATAAATGTTCTTTAAAAATACAAAAGACGGAATAAAATAAAAGCCAAACTTAAATCAAATTAGAAGGAAACTAATTAAGATTATTTACATTTATTGTTAAAGTTGAATGAGATGCAAAAACTTACACACAGATGTGTGTGTGTGTGTGTGTGTGAGAGTATAAGTGTGTGCTGGCTGCTGTGTGACCAAATAATTATAACCCAAATGAAGAAGTTAATCAATTTAAACTTTAAAAGCATTTTTTTCTATTTTATATATTTATTTTCGTGTATTTAATGCACTGCAATTTAGTGCATAAACTGCATTTTTGATTAAACATTGAAACGTGTACAGAAAATAAAATCTTATTTTAACGAATTTTAATTTGAACTCTTTTAAAATGAATTCATTTTTTGTTGTATTTTGTTGTAGATTAAAAATAAAAAGGAATTTTTTTTGTAAATCAAAAAATATTTTCTTTTTTATCAATCCCCGATTTTATGACCAAAGACAACATTTGATCAAATCATTTTTTCTTTTTACTTTCGTTATTTTAAGAGAAGACGCCTAAGTATACAACCAATATAAATATTTTCGATATAAATAAAAAATACAATCGTATATCAAAGTAAAACATTTATTTTAAACGAACATATTTTCACAGTAAGAATAATAATAATATCATTTATGATCTAAATTTAATAATAATTTTTCGTTCATTCTTGGGTGTTGTTTTTTGTTAAAGAAAGAAACATTAAACAAACTAAGCAATTTTTTTTAACAAAATCATGTCTTATTTGTTAAAATTATGTTTTTAAAAAGATATTTTTTACCTTGCAACTAGCACCACCAAATGACTGGACAGGTCCTCGGCGAAATTCCCCTTCAAAGCTGTACATATTTGTTTGCGTAGAGGTCAGCCTTAAAACAAAACTCAAATAAAAAATGCTACAATGAAAACATAGTTTCCCGAGACTCGGGTTTCGATTTAGTAAATTTGACTCGGAATCATGAAACAGTGAAACGAAACGCACGAAACGAAATGGGATTTAAAAAAGAAAATTATTTTTAGTTCATCAGAAAAAATTAATAAATTTTATATTTGATTTTGTGTGTGTGTGTGTGTGTGTGTGTGATAGGGAAAAATAAATTTGGGTCATAGCAGTATAAATGTTTTTTATTATTATTAACGCCAGTAAAAAAATATAAACCAGAATTTTTATTAACATTAAAACCAGGAAGCAATCACACCCACAGCCTAAAGAGGCGACACAAGGGAAGTAATGAGTACAAACCCATTCATTACTTATTTTGTTTAATTCTAATAATTTACTTTAAGTGGAACTGGGAAATATTTGTTCATTCGATTTGACATTCTTTTTACGTCCAGTCACAAAATAGATTGATAATAATGGCAAAAAAATAAAAAATGTTGCTTTATGCTTAAAATAAATTTAAACCTTTTTCAAATTGAAAAATCACCAACTGCTGGCTGATATTGACTACTAAAAAAGACGAAGTTCGTTTTTGATAGAATTTCTTATAGTGTTAATTTTTTGTTTTGTTTTTGTTAAAGGTGGTGTGTGTGTGGCTGGTATGTTGTGAAATATGTCTTTTATTCATACTAATTGAATTGCTAAGGTAGAATTTTAAGTTCAATCATCACCAAGTCCAGAGGAAAAAAGTCACTTTGAGTAAAACTTCTTTTATTTGCTTCTTGTTTATTGTTGATTAAAACTTTTAATCAACAATAAACAAGAAGCAAATAAAAGAAGTTTTCAACAAATTTTCATTAAAACTTTTAATTTAAAAGTTTTAATGAAAATTTGTTGAATGGAATTAAATCGACAATGGAATGAATAATTTTTTTTTTTGTGCTTTTTAAATATAATTCATTGGGTGGGGTGATTTTTAGATAAAAAAAAAAGTTGATTTTTTTTGGCTACCTAGAGAACTTATTAGGTCGTCGTGCACGCACACAGGACCTATTTAAACTACTATCGGTCCGGTCCGTGTGTCGGCACATCATTACTTTTTAAATTCTGTAAAAAAAATATCTTTTTTAAGCTTTTTTTTTAATTTTGAAAAATAGACAATCACCAACTAAACATATGTATAAAATATATGATTAAAAATTAAAATCAAATTCAGATTTTTTTTGTTTGTTTGGCATCGATAGATTTTTATTTAAATTTTATTTTCACATTTATCTAAAAGCAAGAAGTGTTTTGTTTTGTTTAAAAACCTTTAATTCTCTTAACAGCCCGAGCGACAGAAGAAACTATATTTTTTCATAATAATTAGTTTATCTAAGTTGTATTCTAATCTTGTCTCTCCCAAAGCCAATTAACCTTTATTTTTAATAAAGAAATACATAATTTTCTAACTCAACCCATAAAAAAAGGTCCTTAAATTTTAATGTCTTGATTTTCACAACAAAAAAAAATTCAACAAATGTTAATCAAATCACGTGATGACTTGAATCAACTTCCGGTTCCAAAAGCTATTTTAGTTGACAAGAAAATCATGGAAGAAAGAATTTTGGATATTGATGGTTCTGTTTATGAAGGTGTAAGTCAAATTATTAGAAATTATTCCTGCTAAAATTTATTTATTATTTTTTGTCACGTCCATTGCTATTAAAAAAATACATAGTTATATAATTGCAATATTTCATTCAGTTAAGCCGGTTTAAATGAAAGTTTCTTCCGCTCTATTCTACTTTAGTAGTTTCTCTTGTTACGACATCAAAAGAGTTAAAAACCATTTTTTTTCTTTACCGAAATATTTATTGTATTAAAAATTATTAAACCACACTTAAATTATTATTATTTCTAATGTTAAATTAAAATTAAAGAAAATAATTTCAAAACTTGGTTTATTTGAAAACGGTGTTTTTTTTGTTTTTCACTAAATTTTAAATTTAATCCTTTAGGTAGCTATATTTCGCATTCGATTTCCATTACTTTGATCATTTTTAGACTCACCTTTTTATAATGTTTGGTTTAAAGCTAGAACGAATTAATTTAAAGCTATATTCAGGGTTATAAAGAAAAATCTTCGTTATCTTAAACTTTAGTAAAATAATCCATTAATTTATCCAAAATATAATTTTGGTAAATTTTACTCTGTAAAATGACATTTTACCGTGACCTAAAGAGTTAATGTTAACAACATTTCTGTTGCTGTTAAGCTGATTTACAGAAATTTAATAATAATAAATTAATTAATTATAAACTAATAATGATTAATTTAGTAATTAATTATATAACTAGATAAAGAAAGTGAATGATAGTAATAATCCTAATTATAAAATTAATAATGAATACTAAATTAATAATTTCATTATTTGCTTCTAAAACCATTGTTTTGGCCTTCAAGTTACCTTTAAAGTGGTTTGTTTTCAAATTTTATTTAAGGCAATTTAAAAAGTCGAGTTTCTTTCAGATATTTTATTTAGGTATTTTGTTGTTACCTCGTGAAATAATTCCCTGACCAGCAGTGCACGCACCGCACAGTCACAGCCACAGAGCACACACACCAGTGACACAACTGACTGCTCTATGAAATCTGCTGCTTCTTAGCAACATTGTGGGCCCCTTCACAGCAAAATGGGAACTGCTGCTGCTGTGCTGGCTGCTGCCTTGCTTGGCCCTTTTCCCTTTGCAACTTGTATCCCAAACATACTGAAATACTTCAAAGAGAGAATGGATTGATCTGCGTGCTTCTTGTTACTTTATAGTCAAGGAAAAAACGGGGTCGCCCAGGCAGGAGAGAGAGAGCACTTACTACTATCAGCAATTTCATTCAGTCTGCTGCTTTTGCTTTTTCATTGCAATCGGCTTGTATCAACATGACATATCTATGCTTTAGGTATGAAAGGACAAATTGGAAAATGGTTAAAACAGCGATTGCATTATGTATAAATAAAGAAATTCACTTTTAAATGTTCTCATTCTTTTAAGTAATTTTTTTTTTATAAATAATTTTGGCTTCAATGATCGGTGAGGTAAAAAAAATAATTCAAATGTCCTGTCATACCTATCTATGCTTAAACAACCACATACATTTTGCATTCGTTCATAATATACCTTTCAGTGCTTTTTTATTTAGTATTTTGGTGTCGCAACTTTATAGCCAGTGAGTCCAAGTGCGATTTTGCACTGTGCACTGCGGCAGCAGCACTGCACTGGCTGAGTGTGCAGTCATTAGTAGTAGCACTCACCCACTGCCTGTGTTTGTGTTGTTGTGTTTGTGTATACACTTCACTTACTGCCTTCCCTTGTTGCTTCCGTTTGATATAAGCATTATTTTCTTATAGTTTGAATTTTTTTTAAAAACTGGAATAGGCTTGTGTGGAATAGTGTGCAGGTCACTTGCTGGTCACTTGCAGGTTACTTGCAGTCAGTGCATTTTTGCACTTTCAATATCTGATTGGATTAAAAATGTTTTGAACAGATAGGGGAGGGGAGGAATGGCGTCTGTGCGCGTTGGGGTCTCTAGTTTTAAATGAACATTGAAGGTGAGGGTTTTTTCGATCCTACCCAAAATTAGTAATTACTGGGAGTATATTTCAAAAACTTAACATTCCTACCAGGTCGGCATGGTTTATGGTTTATACTCTTGACCTCCTCGGATGTCATCTTACTTCGTCTAGCCTTATGCGCAGAGCCCCCACAACACTTCTTCCAAAATCTAATGATAAGACTCGAAGAAACGAGCAGCTCTAACCTATAACAACATTACATACCCATTATGGATGGCCTAAGGCATCCATAATTACACTACATATGGCCAAAAGATTTGTCCAAAAACAACTAAATTTGAGTTCAATAACAACCCCTGAAAAATGATTCTTTCTTATCATTCAAACAGTCAAATATTGCCAATAATCTTAATTCTAGAAGCAAACTTCAGTTCTAACTACAACTTTACCATTTCTGCCTCTGAGTAAATGCCTATCTGTTTGCCTAACCTAGGGCTCAGCAAATAGGATGATATTGAACCCTGGTGGTCAATGGGGCTATCCAAGGGAACAATAATTGTGCGGTGGGGGAGGGATCGATTAGATGTTTTAATTATAAAAGTATTCATAAAAAAATATCACTTTTACTTTTGATTTTGTGATTGCTAGCAGTATCTTTATTTCTCCATTTAGGCCTACGCTTATGATGGTGTATGTCGCGAGTATGATTTATTCACTTCAACCTTTGAATAAATTTTACCTGTCATGTCTAAGGTGGGAGATCAAAGTAAGATATTTTAAACCATGTTAAGATTGTAGAAAAAGACCATCCTAAACAAAGCAAACCCACCAACAAATTGTATGATAGGGGATTGAAGTACTCCATGAAAGAGTCAATGGTATAAAAAGTTTACTAACTTCTTGCTTATCTCTTTAAAAGACTTGGCTTTTGAGCCTTTATAATTCTGCTGTCATCTTCTTTCATAACTAACACGGGAGTTAAAATACAAAGAAGTGGCAATAAGAATAGGGATTGGTTTTCAAGACTGAAATTACTTGATCAAAAGTTTTCAAACCATTCGTGCACAGCTTGCTTTTTCACCAATTTTTTACCAAACACTTCATTAATGTTTCTAGCAGTCTGAGAGACATTTGTAAACAATTTATTTTCAGCTTCATCTACGCAATAACATTATTTTCAATTTTTTTAAATAATGCTGCTTTTATTTTTTAGGGCGGACAAATTCTTCGGAATGCTATTGCATTCAGTTGTTTGTTGCAATGTCCTGTGAGAGTTTGGAATATTCGCGCTGGAAGAAGTAATTCTGGTCTACGGTAAATAAATCATTTTTTTTTACATCAAATTTTTAGTCACACAGAAAGGAAGTGGTGCTGTCCTGTATTAGCAGAGAACACATGTATATAACTCACTCCTTCCTAGAAAAGGAAATATTTAGCTGAATACTTTCTAAAAGGTTTTTAAAAAGTTTGCATAAAAAATATATATAAAAAGTTGAAATTTAAATTATTTTTTATTTTATTTTTTTACAAAAGTAAAAATATTGACTCAAGATTTAAGATTTCTATCTTAGCAATTAATTTTGGAACATCCATGATAAATTTTATTAAGAAAAAAAAAGATAATTTCAAATAGTGACATAAGTAAAATTTATTCATTTCTTTTTTGTTTTATTTTGTAGACTATTTAAATGATCAAGAGTTAAGTTCAAGAAAAGTTCTTTAAGATCCAAAGTCAGAAATCTAGAATTAATCAAGTTTCCTTAGAAATAATAATTAGCAATATTTATGTTTTCTTAAATATAAAATTTTATGGTGAAACTAAAAAATAAAGGGCTTTAAACAAACATTAAAACAAACCAAGAAACTTCTATATTTGGTAAAACTAAATTAAGTTTTGTGACTTCATAACACAGGGGGTACCCAACTCTACTGTGTCATGAAGTTCCTAAGCTAAACTAGAAGAATACTAAACTAGAAGGCTTCTTACCTAATATTTAAAAAAAACCCTACCCTATTTGTAAAAAATAAAAAGCTTCTCATTTAATATTGAATCAAACATGTTGATGATTGTTAAAAAGCATTTGTTTATTTTCTTTTGATTTTGTTAAATCATAGTTGTCTGTATTTAGGATGTAATTTTTTTGTATTTTTTAGGCCTCAGCATTTGACTGGAATTCAGTTGATAGAAAGGATGTCTCGAGGTCGATTAGAAGGTGCTACAATTGGATCAACAGAAATAATATTTTATCCTGCATCTGTAAATGCAGGTCAATATGAAGCTGATACTAAAACTGCTGGGTCAGTTGATTTCAAAACAGTTCTTTTTTCTTTCTTTTTTTTGTTTTTTCTTTATTTTATTTGCTTTTTGAAATTTAAGAAAAAATGAATTTAGTGGATTTTTATGTATTGTAGGTTTTTTTTTTCCTTTTATTTCAGGAGTGTTTGCTTATTGATGCAAGCTGCTATTCCATGTATGATGTTTGGAAATGGTTCAATTGAATTACGTTTATTGGGTGGAACAAATGCTGAAATGGCGCCTCAAATTGATTATCAAACCATGGTGTGTTTTGGATTTATTTTTCTGAAAATATAAATCATTTTATTTTCTTTTACTGCATTGAAAAGTGTCTGTTCCTTAAAACACACACACACACTTATATCAATATGAATAGAAGATTTTGCTTGAATATCAGTGATACTGTGTGTAGCAGATAAGTGCAGACATGGAGTTAAGACCCTTTGGTGACTATCAGTTTCTCGCCACCATAGTCATCAGTTTTTTTTTTCTTTCCCGTTCTCTTTGTAGTGAAATTGTGTGATAGTAACTATTATATAACATAACATATCTGATGCGCAAAAGATATTGCACCAATAATAACTGCGCTAGTGAGTTGGGCGCAAAGGTGGAATACTGAAGCCCCAACTAATCATAATCAAAGTCTGACTGACTGGAATGTTTTTTTTATATAACATAATACTTAGTCTTTATTCATTTAGAGAATTCTAATAGATATTTAAATTTGAAAATGAAAACCTGTATCAATGGCTTTATTGAAATTTTGACGTTTTAAATTCCTTTTTCAGATCTTTAAGCCAATTGCTCAAAAATTTGGTGTTCGTTTTAACTGTGATATAAAAAAGAGGTAAGTAACAATGGCTGTTATAATAGATCACTTTTTTTGAACTTATAGAATCTCCAGATTGATGTTCACTCTAGAGTTAATACCTTTGGGAAAGGCATGAATCTTTTTATTCCTCTCTGCATTGGGTTGAATAGTTTAACTACAGGGTTAAGGTTACAAAAGATAAACATTTATCAAAGTTGTTTTCACTGTTAAATTACCATAAAGGTTGATATGCTGTTTAACAACATTAACCAAATTTATTTTATCATGAATTTGAGCCCTGTGAAGTCTTAATTTATAATTGTCTCAAGTGAAACCCATTTGAAAAGTATTTTTTATAAAAAAAAAAATGGTTTTATTTTTTTACTTAACAGAGGTTATTATCCTAAAGGAGGCGGAGAGGTATATGTTCGTTCTCAACCTGTAAAGTTTCTTCAAGCTGTAAATATGACAGATGCTGGGAGAGTGACTAGAATTTATGGTCGATCATTCGTTGCTGGACAACTTCCTCCAAAAGTAAATTTGCTTGGATTTTTTCTTAAACATAATTAGACAGAATATATTGTATTGTCAGTTTTTGAGTAGATGATTGTAAAATGGTCATAATCAGAGCTGTGACTATTTGCTTTTATTAAAGAATATTCTTGACTATTTTGTAATTTTACCATTTTTTTTTAATTCTGTAGCTATTAGTAAGGCTGTGACAATATGCTTTTATTTAAGAATATTGTTGTTACTTAATTTTTTTGCGATTTTTACCATTTTTTAAATTCTGTAATTATTAGTTGGTATGTGACAATATGCCTTTAAAAAATATTCTTGTCACAGCTTTAATAATTAGGACAGTGACAAAAACATTCTTTAAGAAAAGCATATTGTCACAGCCCTAGTCATAATTTATTATAATTATAATTAAATTTCATTACAAAATAATTTGAATAAAATCTCAAGTATAAAAATCATAGAAAAGTTTTATTTAATCAATGATAATTTTATGTATTTTGAAAGAGAAAAAGAAAATCCTTTTTTTTGTCTAGGTTGCTCACATTATGGCGGATAATGCAAAATCAACTCTAAAACAAAAGATGCCAAATATTCCTATGCATATCGAAGTGCTTAAAGAACCGAATCATCTTGCTATTGGAACAGCTTCAGGCATTATGTAAGTAATAGAAATGTAATAGTCTTGTCCAATTGAACTCCATAGATAAATCCATTTGGAAATAATGTTAGCCTGACCATCTTACACAATCTTTAAAAAATCTAGAATTAAATCACATGTATTTATGTTGGTGTGAGCAATATCTACCATTAACTTCATCTCCAACATCAGTTAATTTTGTCACCATTTTATATTATCTATTTTTTTCAAAATATCCTGAGAAGAAAAGGCATTTTAGATTGGGTTGGGATAGATTAAGATGGAGACTCAACAGGCAGTGAATAGAAAGAAAAATGAACCTAGCATAGAAAGAGGTAATTAGATTAATGAATCCCCAAGCAGAACTGCCAACTTTACTGGCAGTATTTGGCTTCCATCTATTTCTGAATGTTAGAGATAATCTAATGAACTAGTTCATTCATACATCTGTTTTTCCGAGTGTTGTCTCTTGTGATGCAATAAATAAAGTTATATTTCTTTAGTTCAAAGAGTGCATTATCTGAAGGTAAAGTTTCAATCCCATTCAAAGGCAATAACTAAGAATAGATTTAATACTCTGTCATGGTTAACTGAATGAGAACAATCTACCTCCCTCCTGTGGATTGTATAAAGGGTTAATTTTGAAGTTCTGTGTAATCTCTTGGTTAACATATGAAGGTTCTTAAACATTCATCATTTATTTTAAGCCAAAATGTTGTGAATGTAACAAGGATAAGGATGAGAACAACAGTCTGCAAAATAGATGTACAAATCATCAACCTTCATCTCAAGGATTAAAAAAAAAAAAGAAAACCTAACTAGTTAATTTGAAAAATAAGTTTTGTTGTTTCTTCACAATTGCCACTAAGATTCCTTACAACTCATTATTTCATATTATTGATAATGGTCAGATCTAATAGCATGAAAGCATTTTCAACCTGATCCCCCCAAAAATGTAATCAGCATGAACTGCATACTGAATTTGCTTTTCATTTCAAAGATTCTCATTTTATATCATTTCTGCTTCAAAAGGATAATAGTTAGCTTCTGAATGGATTTATTTTCAAGTAAAAGAATTAACTTCAAAATGGATTAATCAACTTCAAATTGGAAAATTTTTTTGTTTATTTCTCATTTTGAAATTGATTAATCCATTATGAAGTTGATACAGGAAAATAAATCCATTTTGAAGTTGAAATGGTATAGAAACACATATTTCTGTTTATCTTTGCCAAGTAATCTTACTTGCAGTCAGAATTTGTAAACTTCAGGAAATTGTCAATTGAGTTTTTACAAGCTAACAACTTTACCTGTTAAACCATATTCCTTTACATTTGTTCATAATTCTATTAAGGTTTTAGAATTTGATGTTCAAGTTTCCAAGATTAAGAAATGACCCAAAGAAAACTGGAGGCGACATTAAAATGTGTTTATGATTAAAATGAAAAGTAGATTTTAAATCATCTAAATGAGATTAATTACCAATTTTTACCTGAGAAATTCAGACAAATAAAGAAATGTCTAAACAACCATAAAGGTATTTTTTCTTGTTTCCAAAGGAAAGTTCCTCGTTTTTGGATCCAAGGTTCTTATGTATTATCCAAGCTTTCCAAACGTTTTCAATTCTCTTTGAACCCCAAACAAAGAAGTTCGAAAACAAGAAAAAAAATAGAACAGGATTATAAAGGAGGATTATAAAGTTTTCATCAACGAGACATGATGAATGAAATTCTGGCAAAACCATAAAAATGAAACAAATCAAAATAATGTAAATAATACTGATGTCTTTTTTTTAATACTATTTCAGTGTTGTAGCAGAGACCACAACAGGATGTCTTCTTGCAGGTTCAGGACTTGGCAAAAAAGGTTGGTTTTTACTTTGATTTTTGCATTTATTTTTATTAATTGTATGTGTAGTTTGAAGACAGAGACAAGTTTTTACTCAATGATACTTAAAAAAAAAAAGTTTACCTCTTAATGGGTGACGAAATGCACTTACAAAAATGAATTTTGCTTGTTCTGTTACATTCACTTTTTAGATTAACAACTTGTGATTTGATGACATATACATACGTGGATGTAAACCTTTGTCAAAAGACAAATAACGTATGAGGCTTGTCTACATTGTTGTATTTCACTATGTTTCAGCTAACTTTACCTGTCAGCCTTTAAAGATAATAATAAATGATTAAGAAGCCTTATGTCAGAACTTCCTAAAAATAATAATAAATGATTAAGAAGCCTTATGTTAGAACTTCCTAAAAATAATAATAAATGATTAAGAAGCCTTATGTTAGAACTTCCTAAAAATAATAATAAATGATTAA
>JAUZSX010319921.1:0-11720 GCA_034780655.1 Idiosepius hallami | reverse complement strand
AGAGAGAGAGAGAGAGAGGGAAGAGAGAGGGACAGGTAGATTGATAAATTTAGAGAGAGAGATAATAGCTAGACGAATAAATAGATTGATAGATAATTTGATAGATAGATAAAAAAAGAAACTAAAAATGTATTATTCATGAAAGTATTAATTTTATTTTTGGCTTCAGATTGTAAAATCACCAGAGTTATTTTTGAAAAGCAAATGAAAACTTATAATTCAGAAATAAGCAAATGTTATGGCAGTTAGATCAAATAACAAAAAGAATGCTCCCAAAACTTAAAAAGACCAGTTTTGTCTACTCATTATATGATTAGGCTTTTTGTAATAAGTGCGACACTTCACAAGATGAGTTACTATAACCGAGTTGACAAATCTCATCTACCTCATCTACCCAGGTATTCGGAATTGGTGTTATCCTACACCTAGATGAATTATTATCCAGAGTTAACGAGCCTCATCAGCTTGAGGCAGCTGAAAGTGAATATGATGATTTTGACTGGGATTTGAACTCGTGTAGTTCGATTCCAGAGTTGAAGCCTTTTTCATTGCTCGCCCCTCACATGTTCCACTCAGCCACACACATACACACAAACACACAATTATACTTTTATCGATATTCTATTCTTAGGATCTTATTAAGTTTGTTATTGTTTTCAAATACTTATATAAAAATATACATTGTTTTGATACACTTTATTGCCCTTAACTCGTTTAAGGTGATTAGTTGAAGCTTAGAATAGAACTTTCATGTCCAAGGAAATGAATTGAAGTCAAAGAGTACTGTAGTCCTCGAGATAATTACGTCCAAGTGAGTCAAGTCAGATGGATAATTATTTCAAATATGTCTTTAGTATTGAACGAAATCGTGAGGTAAAGCTGGTGCGTTTGTATACTTTGTTTCTGATAGTTTTATATTCAAACAATGACGTATCAACTGACGACTAACGAATCAACCGACAGGCTAGCCAAACACCCAACGAACCAATCTAAAAAAAATCTCCCCGTCTTTGCACTTTAGAAACAAATCAAAGTGTCTAAAATGAACGGGGTCAAAATAAAACGAGTAATAAATCTTTTTCTAAGTGATGTAAAAGAAATCAATTATTCCCTTAAAAAAATAACTTATTATTAATATAAATTATAATATAAAAACCAGATGTATTTAAACTCTTTTTAAAAATAAAATAAGCAATAAACAAATTTTAGAATAATAAAACGTTCAATCAAAAGATATGCAATAATTTTTTAGAAATAATTTTTCAAGAAATTCAACGAATTTTAACTAAGTCCGAATTAAAAAAAAAAACATAATATGCAAACATAGAAATCACAAACCTCAGAATAAATTACAACAAATAAATACTGCTATTCTTTATTTTCAACAATTTGATTAATAATATATGATATTCTAAGTGCTTTTAAACAAAACCATTTAAAAAAAACACCCCACCATTTCAACACAAGAGTTTAATAAAAGAAAATACCGTTTTATCAAAATGTGTTGCTTTTAAAAATATGGAAGTCAAAATAAAATAACCTGTTTTTAATGAAATTTTAATTTTTCATCTTCCCTCTCACTTCCACCCGTTGACAGATACCAACAGCATTAACCAGATGGCTAAAGTAAAGATATGTAAAGTTATTTTTTAGGAAATTGCATCATATACAAATCGAAATTTAAAATTTAATTACATAATTTTTAAAGCTATATTTTTTAAGAAATTATATTCAAATTATTTAAAAAAAAAAAGAAGAAAAATACAATGGAGAATTTTTACTAAATAATGTTCTAGGTTTTTTAATATACATGGAATGTAGTCATCAGAGATTCTTCTTTTTCTTCTTCTTCTTCTTCTTCAACTTCTTCTATTTAATTGCATCATTTTATTTATTTATCTTTAATCTTTATTTTGACATATGAATATTTTTTAAAATTAATTATTTTCATTTTTGTAGCCTTATTTATGAGGTACAGTTTATGATGAAGCAAAACGTTTACATATTATAAGACTTTTAATTTATTGGAAAGAGCATAACATTTCATATTAAATCTGAAAATATCTTAAATTTGAATAATTACAGACATTTTGACAGATTTCTAAATTGAAAGAATTGAAAAAACTTTAAGATTTGAAATTTAATTGATTCCATTACGTAGAAATATTGACTGCTTGGGCACGCGTTTGCACACTTTGTAAACACTTAAAAAATAAATTTAAAAAGAATATTACTTTATTTTAAAAGTAAGTTATATATAGAAAAATAAACCCACTTAAAAATATATATAAGTTTTGTATATTTTATTCTTTATTTCGTTTTTGAGAGGTGAAAAGAAATTTAAAATATCCTGAGACTGCTAGAGTTGTTTAAAATAGTTTAGTTGTGTCCGTGTAGAGAACACTTTCAATTGGAGGATATTTCTATTTAATGCAATTCCCGTTTGCGCTGTACTTGTTTGTTTCTTTGGATTCAGTTTCTAGTTATTTATCCTGGAGAAATAAAGATGTTTGGGTTGTCAGTGTCGACGTATAGAATCAAGTATTTAAACGGGAATTTGCTTATTTACGTCAACGACCTTCAACTCACCTAACTTGATAAACATTCAAGTCAAAAAGCTGAAAAATAAGTTTACAGTTCTCTGGAGGTGATTTCCAATGTGGCTTTTATCTTGTTTATTAAATTCTGGTGATTTTAGGGTTTAGTTTAGATGAAAATTTGGGGTTGGAGTTAAGATTGTGCTGAATAGCTTTCAGTTATAAACCACGTGTATTGAATAAGATGAATGTAGTATCAATTATTTCACTCTTGCGGGTTTCTTAGAAAAGGAAGTCTATGTTTGTACGTGTGTGTGTTGGGATTTTTGTGCTCAACTCTGAATTAAATGTATTTACAAAATTACAAAGATTAGAGTTGAGCTTAGTTTAACAAAAAGCAAAATTCCTTTACGATGGAAAAAAGGGAAATAACCCAAACTGTAAATAGCACTTTTAACTATTTAAATGTACAAGTTAAAATATAAAATTAAGTTAATCCTTACAGCATTAAAGAGTCGATATATCAGCCTTGGCGACATATCGATGATATAAAAGGAGATATGTCGGCCCTATAGTTTCCAAAGGGTTAAAAATAGCTTTAGCTACTAGATAAAGTGCATGAACGAGATTAATTAAAAAGTTTTCTGATCAACATATCGAGTTCTTAGAACCCATTAAAATAAATATATATTATTTACAAAGAAAAGGATCAAATTCTTTAATTGGACATTTTCCAATCGGAACCCATTTGATAGTCGACAAGGTCTTTTTGGGGGGCATAAGACTTGGGTTGTTCCCAGAAGAACTATTATTTTAATTATTCATATTGATTTTATTCAAAATTTTATATCCTACTCTATTGTATCCGATATTTACTTCTGACGTGACACACTAAATATACGTTAGATTTTACTTTTATTTCATTCGATTGTTTTGTATAAATATACAAAAATATAATTTTCCATTTCAGTTGTTTCCACTTGGAATTCGAAGTCGTAACACGAGAATTCGAATCCAAAATATTCCATTTACCCTTACATTTTGAATAATACCCTTTAGAAAGTTATGAATCCCCACATTCCCTCCAACTATGGATTAAATACCGCATATTGTGTTGTTAAAAAGATTACTTTTAGACGAAATCAGGTAAATAGAGTATTCTTTTGTCGTTTAATGTTTGTGTAAGATCATCATTCAGCATTGGGCAATGATAAGTTAGAATTTAAGCTTTCGAAGTGAATTGCGTGATAGTTAGCATTTGGGGCATTGCATAGGTCTTCGTCTGTATTATTCGCGATGGTTCCGTAATATTACCTAGAGATCATCCCCAAAACAGAACGGATACGATACAATAAAAACCACAGGATGTTGTAAAGAAAATGCACACAAAGGAATAAAGGAAAAGGTTAGCACATTTATTTTCTGTGTATTCGGTAAAATATTATAAATTTCTATTTTTCTTATATTTTCTTATTTATTTTTCGTCAATTTCAAATTGCATTCTTAAAGACGGTGATCACCCTAAATATGACTTAGTCCTTAAACCATATTTTTGTTTTTCGAAGTACACACTGTCCTTGATAAAAAAAAGCCTTCTGTTTATTGTCTTTGATTCATTATTGACGTTTTTTTTTTCAGTCAGTTCTTGCTTCACCGGATAAGGAAATACGTTCATAAGATCTTACTAACTGCCTTTCTTGGGTTCTCTCTGTTTTCTTTTTATCATTTATTTTTCACCACGTTCAGTTATTTTAGATTTTCTTTTCTATAAGAAGACATGCTCTTCAGAATCAATGATGGATTACAAGAAATTTCTGGAATATTTTTTCTTAAGACACATTTCATCCATATATTATCAATGTAACAATAATAATAATAACAATAATAATATTATAATGACAATGACAATAATAATAATAATAATAATAATAATAATATAATGATGATGACAATAATAATAATAATAATTAAATACTACTAATAATAATAATAATTAAATAATAATAATAATAAGAAGAAGAAAATCACGTCCCTAAAAAAATATTCTTAGAATATATTTCTTATTAAATATTCACGTCACCTTTTTAGAAGTGCAGTTCTTTTAAATTTTAGATTCTGTCTTATCAAAGCCAATTCTTCAATCGAGAAATATATTAATATCGGTGTTCAAGTTTTTAAATTTATTTTGTCTCAAAACATAGTTTAAATTTTTTCTGTGTCAAAACATATTTCAACGTTATTGTGAATAAATTTCCAACCTGATATTCTAACTTATATTCTTTACTCTATTTCAATTTTTTTTATACATATTCTGTCAAAATCTTTCATTTAAATATACATAGATTTATATGGAAGTTTTTAAGTTGATGCACGTATTGACGTTTTTCTTAATAAATATCCATTCTGTTATTTTAAAATATATACTTTACTCTTCTTTAATCCTTTGGAAGCTGAATTAACAAACTACCATATACTCAATTGGAGCTTTACTACTAAGGATGAAATATCAGTGTGTTTCTTTTGCCTTAGGTCATCAGAACCTAAATATTAACCCCCAAGGGTTCAAATAATTAATGTTGGATGCAATAAATATATCATTATATTACAATACTTGTTCAAATAGTATAAAAATAAATCGGAAAGAAATAAAACAGAGGTAATTACTTTAACATTTGAAGTTTTATGAGAGCATATTTTCCCGCATATAAGTTTATCTCACAAGGAAACTGACCCCTCAAAAATTACGATTTTAGCGAAACCTTGCATTAAATTAGAAATATTAATAAGATAATTAATGTGAATATGACGAACCAGCGAACTGCGCATCAAGGTTAAAAAGATATAAATCTGGAGATTTCAATCTTGAAAACCAGTACCGACGTAGACCTGCGACAAAGATATGAAATTGTACAATAAATTATCAGTGTGAAGTATTTTTAAAAATATATTTTATGGTTGTAATTATGTATAATATAAAAAATGATATAATTTTTTTTTAATCATAAAAAAAAACAGATCGTTGTTATATGTATAAGAAACAAGATCTTGCAGCTCTTTTGAAAATATTACCACAATAGTTTTTGAAAAAATAGAAAATATACACTTTTGATATGTAGTGATTAAGATCACTAAAATTTGCATTTATGCGGTACTGCTTTTTATATTGGAGGTTTCCTTCAATACTGTATACAGAGAATTAGAAATGAATTTGGTATAAAAATGACATTAGAAAAAAATTTAGAATAAAAAAGCATAAAAAAATAAATTTATTATTAAAAAAAGCGTTAATTCCTTTCCTATATAATGGTCTTCTTAATAATCTTGGCTTGTCCTTGGCCCCCGGCAAATACTTCTAGTATAATATAAATATCTAGTATGGTTTTAATCACGTGTACGATTTTTATTCACATTTTTCCCTTTATCTTTTCTTGCTTACCCCCTGTCATTCATATGTTTATATTTTTTTCCCAATGAATTGCTACAAGATTTTAAAAGTTCAGAATATAACTTCAAATTTAGGGTAGGGAGAAAGTCGGCCATGGTAAAGCAAAATAATATGAGCGATAACTGATATGAAATGTAACTAAGAAATCAAAAACAGCAGGGTTCTATTCTAATTGGTGTTTGGAAAGCTCGTCACGAAAATCATTGCGAGTATTTGAGTGCTAAAAATTGAATTATAAAAACTGAGTTCAAACCCGAGTGACTATGTTATATTTAATTTAATAATACTTTTGGAAAAAAAAGTTATAATATATTAAGCACACCTGACCCGTTAGATCAAATTTATATTTAATACAATATTTATTTGTTGATACAGCCTTGAGATAAAAAATCTACGAAGATATAGATTTAAAAAAAAATTAAGAATATATGAATATATTATTTTCATATATATATATATATATATAAAATTTTTTAAAAGGCATAAATGATGCATAAATATTTTTTTAATATGTAATATTTCGAGGGTATCACCTCATTCTCAAACATTTACCCTGCCGATTACTCAATGTCTCTTTCCAACTTCGCTGTTTTTTTTTTTCTCTCTCTGTTTGTTTATGTTTTGTAGTCATGTATATATATATATATATGTGTGTGTGTTCATAGAAAAATGAGAGGGTACAATAGTTAAATGCTTTAAGTGGTTTTTGTGTAATTTTTTAACAAAAAAAAACATCAAAATGTTTTTAATGGTTATTGTTGTTGTCATTATTGTTTATAAGAAATAAATCACGGACTTTTTCATAACTGAAATACAATAATGTGAAAGTTTCTTAAATTGAAAAAATTCTATGAAATTAATCCTCCCCTTCTCTTAAAGTTAATATTTTTATAGCTATTTTTACTAAATTGTGATAATTAAATATATTGTCTATTATTCTCATAAAAATGATGCGTAAATATATTCTCAGTTTAACGTTTATTTTTCCTTAAATAAAATATTCATTATGAAAGATTCTATTTCGAAACATATGTCAGTGTTTTCCTGTATAATACTGGATATTTTTAGATGTATTCTTTACTCTGTTTAGGTGCTTGAACATATTGTTTAAATTTTTTTATGTCGAACCCTTGTTGGAGTAATTGTAAATAAATTTCCAACCTGATATTTTTCCTTATATTCTTTAATTCATTTTAGTTTTTTTCATATATATTCTGTCTAAAACGCCCAATTAATCATGAAATGAACAATTTGTATGGAAGTTTTTAAGTAGAAACACGTATGGCTTTTTTCCTAATAAATATTTATTTTGTTGTTTTAGAATATATACTTTACTACTCTTTGGGCACTGACATTAGGACCTATTTAGGCCAAATGTTGGTGTGTTTTCTTTTGTCTTAGTTTACCAGTGGCAATATATCGACTCTTTACGGACCAAAAGCTCGATTTCTATCCATATTAATTTTGTTAACAAAGAGATCTATCAACTAGAGAAAGACAGACTTGAGCCAAAATGGACAGAAAGACGACATACATAATTGCCATAGACGAATTCAAATCCCAGCCATTTTATTTTCATTGCATTTGGAATAATAGCCTTAGGAAGGGTATGCTACCCCATATTCTATCCAGCTATAGATTAAATATTGCATGTTGTTATGCAGAAAACTACGCGTGTTCAACAAAAAGTTATTCAAAAATGATTGTTCCCGGCATTAAATGAACTGAAAAGGTTGATATGACGTCAATCAAAAATAACGAATAAAATGGCAGCAAGTGACAATTAAAGCACAATAAAACCTGGGTGCGTCATCAAACTTAAGAAAAGCGAAGTCGAGGGTTAGATGAGAAATTAGGGAAAAATACAGACAACTTTTAATGGGGATCAAGGGATACTATGTGAAATGATATACAAACTTTACTTTATTTCGTTAAGTTCTTCTTTGTATATATAGAAAAATAACGTTAAAAAGCTTTGATAGATCACTGAACATGAACATATGCCTTTATTTGCCAAAATATTGTGTGACGATAGTATTGTCTTAGATATTAATGTGAATATAACCTAATACCTTCTTTTTATTGCTATACTATACTTAACACACTTTTCAAAAGTTGTTTGATAAAGTAAATAATTATATTTGGCCAGATGTGAGTTACATTTTAACAATGCTTAAATATCTAAAGTGTACATCGGAGCATGAAGGGTTTCTAAAAAATGTTGAAATGTAAGAAACTTAAGTTAAAAGGTGGCTGACCTAAAGGGGTTAACTCAATAAGGTAATTTTTTAGACACTCTGCATTCATCTATTTTTTGCCATTTATGTCGATTCTTTTGAATAATATTTTCGTAATTCCTATTTTTATCGCCTATATCTATGATAATCTTTCACCAAAGATGCATGTAACCAAAAAAAAGAACTTTTGTTCCATATAATTTTAAATTCAATTTAATGAGAGTCTCCCTCGCTGATGCTGCGTCTATTTTTGTTAAAATATTCTAATTCAAGAAAGCAGAAAAACTGGAGGACAACTGATCATAAAACTTTATTTTTAATTTCTCTTGAGAGTAAATGATCTTTTTGACTCTATACATGAAAAAAAAGAAGAAAAAATTCATTGACTGCTCCTCAATAATGAAGATACACTTGGCTTTAATGGGTGGGCAGTGGCGTTTCAGAATTCTAATAAGGGATTTCGAATTATGATCGTTCCATTTCGTACGATTTCCTGTACACAAAAAACAATGATTGTTCCTGATATTAAATGTTATAAAATCGTTGATATGCCGTAAAACAAAACCAAATACTAAACAATAAAATCAATAGACAATAAATACTAGTAATATTCTTAAAATGTCTATATATGAAATGTTACGTGTGTGTGCGTGTGTATACGTGTGTACAACTTTTCTACAGCCAACAAAACCAGATTAAACTTGGCCAAATCTGGCCTGATGATATTTCTCTAATTAAGGATGGTACACACGTTTTTCTACGTTTAAAGATCATGATTATATTTGTTGCGGCACTTCATAAGCTCTATTACTTAGTATTGGTTTACATGAACTTATAGTAAGCCACTTGGCGCTGCAGGGATAGTAACAGCATGGCACCATCTATCTTCTTTGTGAATTGGAATAAGATCATCCCCTTCACTTTAACCAACCATAATGAAATTTGGCAAGATAGTGGTTCCTAACATAGGCCAAAATTTATTGCATTTTATCTCCTAAATTAGAGCTTCCAAAATATCGCTCTAGAAATAATGTAACAATGATTAAAGATCCTTTTTTCTTGATATTCATATAGTTATTTCGAAGAATTTGAGATAATACTCGCAAATACCACGCAAAACGAGGATATCTTTGCTAGTATTACATATACTTGGTCGAGCACTAAAAAGAGTTAGGCACAAAGTCAGTTTTACGTTCTGACGAATATCCCTGGCTTTTTAAAAATTAGTTTCGTACTTAGACGAGTTACTCTTCCTGTTTTGACGGGTCTCATCTTCACGGGTTTTCGAAATTGATTTCATTCTTACACCTGGTGTGTTACTCTTCTGAAATAACAAGCCTCATCGGCCCAAAGCAGCGTAAACTGATTTTTTTTATTTTGACTGTGACTTCAATCCACACGTCTGTCTTTGCTGCAGCGATGGTGAAGCCGTGGTAAACCCTTAAACTCTGGAATCGTATTGCACGAGTTTAAATCAAAGTTAAAACTATTTCACTTTCAGCTATGTCGGGTAGATAAGGATTGTTAACTCGAAGAGTAACGTATCTTGATATATGGATAACACTGATTCCCAAAACAAAGGTTAATTAGACTCGTCAACTCAATGAAAGTAACTCATCTAGTTGAAGCAACACTGATTACACAAGTTCATAAACATTACTAGCGCATAAAACTGGCCTTGTGCCTTAACTTGGATTTTTGAACGAGTAGATATATACTCTACCTAATTCAGATACCAGTCAATCTATTTGCGTTCATAATTTGAGTAATACCCTTGGAAAATGTTTGCATCCTATATCCCCTCAAGTTGTTGATTAGATAGTATTTACTGTTATTGAAGAAACTATGTGTGCATTAAAGAACATTTCTTGAAAATGATTGCTATCGGCATTTTGAAAGAGATTGATATTCCGTAAAACAGAAGCAAATAAATAAATATCTTCCACCATCGCTGCCTACATCCACTTTAATATAAAATCAGATCATTGTGGTTGTATGAGACCCTGCATCCAGTTTCTCTTTACAAAATGAATCAAAAATAGTTATCTTTCTAATCCCGTTAATATTTAGAGCTATTCAGAAAATGAACCCACAATAGTTATTTAAAAAATATTCAAACAACTATAATCTGCTTATGTACAACACTGCTTTCCTTTATAATAGACTCTGTCATCTACATTATACAAAAGCATTATAAATTAATTTAGAATAAAAATGCATTAAAAATGAATTCATAATTTTAAAAAAAGCATTAGAAAAGAATTTACTATAAAAAGGCATTGACTGCTTTCCTATATGATAGAAATCCTTAACTACCTCAGCTTTAAAAATGAATTTAGTACAGAAAAACATTAGAACTGAAGTTAGTAGATAAATGCTTTAAAAGTGACTTTAATTAAAAATGGATTAGATATAACTTTAATATAAAAAAGTATTAACTTATTTTCTATAAAATAGAATTACTTAATTAGCCTAGTAGCAATTGCCTGGCGCCAAGCAAAGCCGGTTAATGTTTTTAGTTTCAGATAGTTTTCACAGCTGTCTCGTTGAGTTTGTATGACAGCAATAGAATATCATTTTTAACCTTTCAAAATGACTTCAGACTTACAGTTTTGTAATGTTTCAGAGATACATAGGTTAATTGGTAAATTTGTAAGAAACTTAAGTGACCAATAGAACAAGCGTCTTCAATGCCAGGGGTCTAAGTCAAAATCAGATTTCATTTGTTAGGTGTCTCATCTGTTCTTTCTTGCAAAGTAACAGTTATACTCTCAGGGGTGATAACGGACAGTGTTATTTAAATTTGGTGAGAAGATTTCATTTTTCCGTGTACATTTCAAATCACATTTACAATAGAATGGGAAGAAAGTGTATTATATATTCTATTCTTTCTTTGTTTGGATGTTTATAAAATCTAATTTATTATTTCGATTCTCCTTTGAATCCTAAAGGGTCGATAATTTACCGACCTCCAGATTTCACCAATCCTACAAGATGGGCAGATGTCAATGTTTTAAAAAGGGGTTTGAAAAATATAAAATTAAAGGACTTAAAAGTACGTCTATCAGTGAAAATCTTGCAATTGTTGACGTAGATTTAGAACCATATAAATTGACATATTCCTTGAAATGGTGTAACCGACACATATCAACCCATCTATCCATCCATATATCATATTTACTTGGTGAGCACCAACCCAATTTTGGCACAGGGCCATTTTTACGTGCTTTTACCCGGGCTTTTTCAATTCAGTGTTGCCCTTCACCTAGATAAGCTGCCCTCCGGATCTAACGAGCCCCATCGACCCGAGGCTGGTAAAGTAAAAGTAATGGTTTTGACTGGGATTTGAACTCACGTAATATGATTCCAGAGGCCGAGCTTTTACCAATGCTTCACCATCGCTGCTCTATCCATCTACACACACGCAAACACACACACACACACACACACACACACACACACACATATATATATATATATATATATATATATATATATATA